>VXAU01001897.1:0-30770 GCA_013399695.1 Formicarius rufipectus | reverse complement strand
CGGGCCCGGGGGGGAGCGGTGCGGGGCCCGGGGGGGGTGCGGTGGCAGCCCCGCCCTGCGCTATTGTCCGCGGCGGGGCCGGGGGGGCCGCGGCTGCCTTTGTCTGCCTGTGCCCTGACTGCGGCGGGGGTCTCGCAGGCAAGATGTGCGATAAGCCAGACCTCTCGGAGGTGGAAAAATTCGACAAGAAGAAGCTGAAAAAGACCAACACGGAGGAGAAGAACACGCTGCCCTCCAAGGAGAGTGAGTGCGGGGCGAGGGGCTGGAGGGGCAGTGCCCTCGGGGGTTTGGGGCAGCGGGGCTCGGAGCCGGAGGAAGCCGCTGGCAGAGGGGTGTGCAGCCCGGGGCACACGGGGAGGGAGGGCTGCTGCTCCGAGCTGGTGCCTCAGGGCGTCGCTTTCCTGAGGAGGGATACAGACAGGTGTGCCCATCTTGCCCTCATGCACGTGTTTGTCTCATCACGTTCTAACTCGAGTGTTGGTCTGCTCTCCTTGGGGTCAAATAATAAAACTGGGCGACAGGTCCTGAGAGAATCCTCTGAAATGTTTTCCAGTGGGTGCGTCCACAAAAGAAAAATCACCAGAGACTAACGGGCCTCTATTCTCTTGCAGCTATTGAGCAGGAGAAGGAATGTGTGAAGTCTTCCTAGAGAGAGATTGCCTGGCAGGAAGAGCAACTACTCCAATTGTTTTTGCTTTGAAATAAATCATGTGGGTTTTTTTAAATTACATCATGTACATGTATAGAAAACAGCTGTTTCACCTAACACACTGTCCCACCCTGATGGCAGCCTTGGCAGGTGGGGGGACAAAGCGTGGTCCTCTCAGTCCATCAGTAGCCTGACCTGATGCCACCTCTGCTGCTCAGCTGCCTCCTGTGACAGCACTGATCCTGCTCTGATGCAGTGGGGAGATGAGCAAGGGCCATGGTGGCTTCTGGAGATGGGCCCTTTCTGTCCTGGCCTGACCTGACCTCTGGTGTGGGTCTGTCTTGCATATTCTTCACTGACAGTGTTCTGTAGCCTCACTCACAGTTTTTTGTCTTCCTTGGGGGAAAAAAAAAAATGAGAAGTTTATTATAAAATAAAAAAATGTAATGACTTACCTATGTCTTGTGGTGTTTTCACTTGGCAAAGGTTCTGGCTGTAGCCTGGCTTGCCCTGGGGGTTGGGGAGGTCTCTACTTGGTGCTGCAGAAGTGGTGATGGTGGTTTGGTGTTGCTCAGAGGGATGGTGGGTTGGTTCCCTGCAGGGTGCATCTAGCTTGGTGTTTGGTCAGGGCCCGGTTCCTGGTGGTCTGGGGGAGCTGGGAGCATTGCTGGTGGGACTGATGTCACTTGTCCACCACCAGCGTGGTTTCCTATGGTAGTCTTAGCTGGGCCTTAGTGCCCACACAGAGGCTGAGCCTCCTGCTTTGGAAAGCCTGGTATCCCCTCCCTAAAACACTGGGGAGATGGACTGGCTCTTCATCAGCACAGCTGGAGGTGCTGGCAATGGGAATGCTGGTCTAGGTGATGGTGGTGTGATGGCCAGGCCAGCTCTGCCTGCTCAGAGCTCTACCTGCATGCCCTGGCACAGCCCTTCTCTCCCCTTTGAGCCAACCTCCACCCCTGCCCTTGACTGAAGGAGGTTTTTGCAGTCCTCTAAGGATGGGTTTTAATGCAGTAACCCCTGTGGGTACCCTCTGAGCCGATCCCAGCCCGACCTTGTAGGGGTGGAGATCCCTGGGTCCTGCAGTCACCCTCCAGCACAGTGTGGGCAAGCTCTGACAGTCCCTCCAGGTCTATGCTGAGGTTCCTGGCTGTTCCCAGAATTTCCTCACCTCCACCTGGCCTGCAGGGTCACTGAATGCACCAGGTCAGTTATGGAGGTGGTGGAGGCAGACTGGCCTAAACTTGCCAACTAACAGTTTTGGCCAGTGTCCCTAGAGAGCCTGGTCAGCTGGGACAAACACGGGGCTGTTGTGCCTGTCTGGACATGGTGCCTATCTGCCTACTGCCTCCACCCACGCTGCCTGCCAAGGACTGCAAATAACGCTGCCTGTGTGCTTGCCACTGCCTTCACCCCTTTAAAAAGCAGAATTGAAAGAGCAGCAGGTAAGAGGCTGATGTTTATCTGCTGTCAGGGCAGTGTGTGGGGTTTTCCATGGGGTGAGGGCAGTGGGGAACGATGCTGAGGCCCAGCTGGGGCTGCTGCTACACTGGGCTCAGTACTGGGAAACCCAGCATATGTCAGGGTGGCTCTGCCTCTTCCCCTCTAGCACCCAGATATCCCCAGGACAGAATCCTATCCTGGACGTGGGAATCCTTTTCCCAGTGCCAACGGCCAGGACAGGGATGGCAACAGCTGCTCATCATCCCAGCAGGGCATGTGTCCCTGCTCAGGGGTGGTTTCTCTGACCAGGCAGGGGCAGGCAGGTAAAGCCAGCCCTGAACCCTTTCACTGTCCTCGAGTACCTGAGCTGAGCCAAGAGAAGTTTTTGGGATGGAAACACAAAGTCACGTTGCTGTTCTCAGTGGAGGTGTTGGTGGCTGCACAAAGCACCCTGGCTGCTCCCAACACTGCCCCAGTGCCTCTCCCTGCTGTGTGCTGCAATGGGCCCCTCTGTGGGCATAGAAAAGCACCAGTGTATTTTTCTCTGCCTGAGTCACATGGACTTCTGCAAGGCCACTGCAGGAGTGTCCCATCCCTGGTTCCACTGTGCTCTCAAGAGCCTCCCCCTCACCCTGTGCTGCATACACAGGCAGCAGAGACTGCCCAGGGGTGCTGACCCCCTTCCTATGGGGTCAACTGGTTCCCCAGCCAGGATAAGAGCTGTGACTCCCTAGTGGTTGCTTTATATGGCAGGGTGGCTGGTGCCAGCAGCTGGTGATGCTCCAGCATTGACCCCAGGGAAATGGCCCATGGGACCCCCATGCATCTGAGGAATCTGCAGGGTGAGTACAAGGTTGTTGATGCAACTGGGTTTGGGATGCTTTTTCACTGTAGCCACCCCAGGGATGCAGCAGTACTGGTTTAGACATGGGGCCAAATACTGGCACAGCCAGGTCTATGCCCTGAGGAAGCCACCCCAGGGGCTGGCAGTCCCAGTCTGAACCCAGGGACATCAGCTGGAGCTGGGGGCAGCTCCCCAGTCCCAGCAAACACATCTTAGTGGGTTCTATGGCTAATGTGTTTGAGTCCACTTAAAATGAGAGCAGCCCAGGCACTTCTCCCACCCACATCCCTCCCAGAATGGTGCACAGGGAAGTGCCAGACACAGCACCCACATTTTGCATCCTCAGGTCTGAGAGTAAAGAGTAAGACATTTTGAAACTCAGTCCCCAAAGTGTCCCTGTTGCCAGCAGAGCATGAGCCATTTAGGGGAAAACATTACAGAAAAGCCCTTTATATCAACACTTTCCCTCCCTATCCCAGACCTTCCCTTTTTCACCCTGGCACACATGGGCCCACAGCTGCCAGTGGTGTGGGTGGCCAGGACAGCTGCCAGACTGTTGTCCTCTAGAGATGTGGTGGCTTCAGCAGCATGGGCTGCCCCAGCAGCCACCCACGCACAGAGGATGCCATCCTGGGAAGTGGGCTTTCCTGGAAGGCTCAACGCCCCTTCCCTCACTGGGCAGCAGGTGAGTTGTTTGTGACAGTCCCTCCTGGCAATGCCAGGAGGATACCATCCATGGGGCCCATCCTGCTGCTCCCATGGGTGGTTTCCTCCCATGCTCCATCAGGTGGTGAGCTGCCGCCCCACTGCAGAGGAGGGAGGAGAAGGCTGAGTCACCGGCAGAAGGAATTTGGGCCAAATACCCGGTGATCAGCAGCTTCCTTGGGGGACAGATCAGGGGTGAATTCAGATCAGGGCTTGCAGCTGGAATGGGTGTCTGCCACTGCTTCATCCTCTGTGACTCAGCCGGGAGAGGATTTGGCCCCACATACCCTTGTGTGGAGGATCATAACCCCATCTCTGGCAGGAGGTCCCTGAGTCAGCCTGTGCATGACCCTGCCCTGGCAAACCTGGTGCTCCCATGCTTCACTTCTCCCTGCCAGACTGCAGCACCCTCCTCACATCCCACAGCACCACACTGGTTTGCAGCACAGATCACCCAGGGCAAGGGAGGCTTTTGCCACAGAAAGTGGTGAGAGCCAAGAGGTTTCAGCGACCAGGGCCTTGGGCAGCTCCTGGATGGCAGGAAATCACCAGCCCCAGCCCCACACTGTAGTCAGAGTGCAAGCAAACCCCACCTTGGGAGGTGTGTGTTTGTCACCAGAGCAAGCAGGATAAGGTGAAGCCAGGCTGCACAGCCAGGTGGATGCTGCAGCTCCCCAGTGGGTGGATCCTGCCCACCGTTTGTTCCCGGCATCCCTGGGTAAAATGTGTCACCACCTCTGCATCACTCAGGTCAGCCTTTCCCTGCCAGGTCTCTACTACTTGTGCAGACACATTGCCAAGCACAGGGCTCAAACCACCCTGTTGTGGCAGGGGTGGAGAGGTGATGCAAGGGACAGGAAGCACGAGCTGCCAGGGGAAACCTCTGCTGGGAATGACTGGGGAGGACACATGTGTGCCTGTGAATAGTTATGTGTTTGGCTGAGAAAGAGGAAAGCAGAAGAGAATGAGCAGTAATGGGGAAATGAAAGTGCTGTTTGGGGTACTGACCGCGTTCCTTTGGCAAAGGAGTTGATAGTAGGCCACCACGGGGTGTGAGAGCTGTGTGTGATGGGTACATGTGGTGCCACAAGGGAGGGTGAACAGATGAGCTGTCCCCATCCTGTGTTGGGGAGCAGCACTGTGCTGGAGAGCCCCATGGAACCCCACGGCCACGGGGAAGGAAAGCTGCTGTCCCTGACCAGCTGGTCCAAAGGCACCAGGACAGTGAGCCAGGCACCTCCAGACACCTGAACGGAGAAACTGGCATGTGGGGTGTGCAGTGGCCAGCAGAGCCAGACTGCCACACTCAGCACACCCCGACGCCTTCCCCAGCAGCAAAGAAGTTATTGCTGCTCTTGAAATAATGCCCAGGAGGTGAGGTTTACCAGCAGGAGCTTACTCACCCCTTGCCAGCAAGGGCTCAGGCAGAGCAGTGATGAACCGGGAGCACTTAGAGCTTCCTGCTCAGGACGGGGCTCCTGCCAGCACCTGGGACTAAACAAAGCTGGGAAGTTATGCACAGAGCCCCCCCGCGCCCCCCACACTGCTGCATTTGCCGGGGCTGTTGCTTGCAGGAGGCGCAGGTGGGAGCAGCCCTGCCGAATGCCTTCGGCAGGCGGCACGCGTGCTGCTGGCGTCCTGGGATGCCGAGCCCTTCGGGGGCTCCCAGCCCGCTCCTGAGAGCGGCTGGAACGAATTACTCATTTCTGGCCCCCTCAGTCGCATTCTGCGGATTCCCGCGGGCCCCAGAGGCCGCGCCCGGAGCTGCGGGAGCATGTGCTCCTGCAGGAACACGGCTCCGGTATCGTGCGGCAGCGCCCGCACTCGCACCCGAGCCGGGGCAGCTGACGGAGCAGAGGAGTGCTTTATTTTAGGAAGCAGCTGGCTCACACAGGAGACATTGTTTATCATCTTTCTTGCCCCTGGTGTTTTATTACAAAGGATTATTGCATGAAAAGCCATTTTGTTCCTCTGTTTCCAATGCATAGCTCGCTCTCCATGATTTATTCCTCTTCACAGGCAACAGCTGGGATATGGCAGGCTGTGAAGCCAGGGGGGAGACAAGGTGGGGGCTCAAACCCTTGGGATTGATGGCAGTAGGAGTGCACCCAGTGCCCAAACCACAGAGCAAGCTGGCTGAGGTTTGGGAAGGGTGCCTGAGACTGCTTTTGCACCTGTGTGATGGGAGGAAACCTTGAGGAGTGGAAAAGCAAAATCCAAGCCTTTCAGCAGGTATCACCTGTAAGGCAATGTCACCTCGCTCTGTCTGGGCAAGGTGGACCTCCATGTTTACTCCTCAGGGACACTGCTGTCCCAAAACCCATATGCCCCACTGCCAGTGCTGGTGACACTCTGTAGTGTCAGAGCCCCAAACCTGCTTGGATGAACTTGTGCAGAAATTTCCAAATGCCAGCAGGGAACCCAGGGTCAGGCTGGGCACAGAGAGAGGGGTGCAGGGTATGAGCTGAGGGGCAACATGGGGATATGTCCTTTGCTGCTTCACCCATTATCACCAACAGCCAGGGTGGAGGTACCTCCAGAACAGCAGCAGGAGAACTTTCCCTCTGTCTCTCTATCCAGGCACTTTCCTTGCCAAGAGGCAGCCCCTCTGTGCCTCTCCTCTGTCCCGGCTACCATGTGCCTTTGCTGCAAGTCCCAGAGCAGAGCGCATGGCAGCATAGGCGACCTCCCAGCTGTGAGCCAGTGCCTGCCAGGTGCTTCTGTGGCTTTCCAGGAACCAGCTCAGGAGCCACGGGAAGCAGATAAACATGTTGTAACAGGTGCCATGTGGTGTTTCCTGAAGTCCCAGCCTGCCTATGCACCTACATCAGGGTACAACTATGTCTGGTGCTTCCTCCTATGGTGCTACCTGCTCTGCCACCTTGTCACCCAACATGTCCCTGATAACCAGCCAAGGAGCTCCAGAGAAGAGCAGGAGATGGACAAGCAGGAGAGGACAGAGGCTGTGGCAGAGGTGTGCAGCTGGGCCTCTGCCAGGCCGGTGGTTGCACTGATGGTGGGACAAGCCCCTGCTTGCAGTGTTCTGTCTCAGAGGCAGCTCTGCAGCCCCGGCATGTGCCCCTCCCAGCTGCCTCAGATCAGCTCACAGGAATTGCACAGGGCAGGTTGTGTGCAGTAGAGGTGGAGGCATAGGGTTGTCTTCTCCAGCTTTGCTCCAGCTATGGAGATCCTTCCTGGGGAGGTAAATGGGCGATGAGGTGCTTGTCAACCACTGCCCAGAGCTGTGGGCTTAGGGGATATGGGGGTGGCCAAGGCAAAGGGTGGAAGGACTGTTTGCAGTGTCTGTGTGCTGGGGAGTGTTCAGAGCAGATGCCATGGGGCTGGAGCTGCCACTGGGTACAGGCCTTGGAGAAGCAGCTGTGGAGCCATGCACTGGGGCTGCAACAAAGGCAGAGGCACTCCAGCTGCAGCAGGGGACGTGGGATGAATTAATTGGGGCACGAGCTGGCAGCGCTGTGTGACCGTGGGCTGGCAGTCACTCGAAGTTGGATCAGGGCTCCTCACCTTGGCATCAGCTTCCTACCATTCTCCCCAACACCCAGAGCTGAGAGTGAGAGCCAGGCAGTGACACATGTGCTGCAGCTTCTCTGGGCAGGGCTGCAGCCGAGCCCAGGGGAGTAAAACCTCTCATACTGCAGGAGCCAAGTGCTCTGCGGAGTCTCTGCCCCATTGCTCCAGTGCAGCCCTGGTACTCTGCACCCAACACATGGCTTCTGGGTCACATCCCCATCTCCACTAGACAAATCCCCTTGCTCAGGGGTGCCCAGGACCCACAGGAGAGGTCCCATCCAGTGCCAGCTCTCTGTCCTCACAAGGTCGTGCCCAGATAAGCCTGTTCCTTAACTCGTACTAAGTGTGCTATAGCTGTAGTATTTACTAAGCAGGCAGCTCCTTTTGGATCACAGTTTACTGGCTGCACTGCTTATCTCTTTGCTTTGCTGGGCTTGGAAACATGTTAGTACAAACCACGGCTCTGTGCTTTGCACTGGCACTGATGGCCTTGCTCTGCTGGAGTAGCTGTCTTGTGGAGAAGATCAGGGAATACATCTCCCTCTCCCTACCCAGGACTGATGTAGGTGGCTTCATTGTGCAGGCTCCTGAGGTCTCTGCCCATGCTTATGTGAGCTGTTTAGTACTACTAATTAACACTGGCAGCAATTTGCAGTATTTGCAGGCATCTCTCAAGTGTGAGGACAAGATATTAATTCAGGGAAGATCTCATGAGCTACTCGGGAAAGTGGACCACCACAGGTGAAGGCAGCCAGCACATCTGAGAGAATTACGCGGTGCTGGGAGCCATGTACAGACATCTACAATGATCTAGACAATGATGAGGTCTCCAAAGATCCAGAGAGTGTTGAGCACACGTGAGCCATGTGGAGGAAGGTGATTCAAAGTGCCCTAGTGTCATTCTAATAGCTTGACAGCGATGTATTACACCAATATGGATACACTGGCTGTGGAGAGAGAGTCTTCTTGGCTCCAGAACTTCGGAAAAATACCTGTCCCTCCTCGTCAGTGCCCTGGCTGTCAGGGATGCCCCAAGAAGTCAGTCCCTTCCTGCCCTGGTCAGAGGGAAAGGGTGCACACTGTGTGGCGTACTCTGCAGGTTCTTCCTGTCTGACTAGGGGAGGACAATAGGGAGTGGGATGGGGAACCCATCTTTAAGCTGGAAGCCCATGTGTGTTATTTGAGAGGACATCCAAGACAGCCTTTCAGTGTAGTTGCTGTAGAGACCCAAGAAGGCAATTACCTTTTGGAGCAACCACTATCTGTGCTTAAGCCCTACTTCTCAGGAAGCAGCCAGACACCTCCTGCTAATAAGAAGTAGAGAATAAATCCTTTTCTTTCCTTTGCTTTTACATGCAGCTTTTGCTTTATTAAACTGCCTTTGTTGTGACCCACAAGTTTTTTCCATCTTATTTTCTCCTGCCCTGTCCTGTCCTGCTGAGCAGGGGAGTGATAGAGCAGCTTGCTGGGAACCAAAATCGGACCACCACAGATGCCAAAGAGGTTGTTGCCCACTCAGCAAGGCAACCGGAATGCACAGCCACTGGGACCCAAACCAGACCAGGCACATCTTTGCTCAGGTGGGCAAGTGAGTCCCCAACAGCTGCCAGTGCTCACGGATTAGCATGGAGGTACATGGGGGGCCCCACAGGCACGGGTAGCTGAGGTCACTGGCACTGTGGTGTCCTTGGCTGTCCTGCAGGGACCTGCTGACCTCCCTAAAACCAGCATCCCCTAAGGAATTTAGCATCTGCTAGCCCTGAGGAGGGTGGTCCAGAGTGTCAGGGCATGGCTGCAGAGCACCATGCCCCTGTTGCCTTAGTGGGATCTGCAGTGGAGGCTCTTTCTTCCTCAGAAGGTGTCTTGCCCCTTGTGTGCTAAATCAGACCTCTAATTAACAAGTACTGGCAAATAACAGGATTAAAGGGCTGCTAGGCAAAGGGAGCTGGCAGGGGCAAGTGTGCCATGCTCAGAGGCTCAGTCCAGCAGTGCGTGGTCCTGTCAGAGCTGGTGTGGGGACCTGGATGGTTTGGAGAGAGCCCAGTGCATGGTGCAGGGTGGGTCTGTTCCTTGTAGCAGAAGCATCCTAAGCTTCTGGCCCTGGTACTGGTGTGTAAACTTGTGCCCCACATGCATGCTCCAGAAGAACCTTCATTTTCCCTGGGTTTCCCTGATCCCAGACTGCCAACACCCTCGCCCTTGGGCCCTCATCCTGGCCATCCGCTTCTTGCCTCCCTAGGCGTCCCTTGTCCTCCATCTCCTCTGAAAGATCGAGGCTGGTATTAATATAATCCCTGGCTTAATTTAAATCCGACTCCCATTTTATGCTTTTCCAGGGGGGAGGAGGGAATCAATGCACTTTTGTGTCACTCACTTGGCCCTGGAGCTACTGCTGTGTTCAGATGGCCAGAAGCCCTGGGTGTCCATGTGAGGGATCCCTGCTCTTGTCCCACTGGGGAAGGTGCTGGGGGTATCTTGAAGCCCCAGTGAGATGTGTCGCTGAGTTTTGAAGGTGTGTCTCAGTGGGCACCAGGCACTGGCAGGAAGAAGAGCTGACGATGCCTGCTGGGAAGAACCACGCAAGTGGCTCCTGCTCCCCACAATCCTTCTGGGGGGCTGATTTCACCCTCTCCTGTCTCCCCTCACTGTTTGGCCCAGCCTGGGGTAATCTTGCCACTGTTTTTTCCCTTCAACTCTCTGTAATGTTTGTATTTGCTGCTTTCCCCCAGAAACCTCTTTCTTTAAGACATTCTTGCTCCTGGTCCAGCGGGTGATGGGCTGGGTGGGAGAAGTCGCACTCCTTGGAGCAGTTGTCACTGAAGGGACAAATGGGGGACATGGGACAGGAGAGTGAGAAGTGATGGGGGGCACTGAGGGGACACAGGGGGGACGTGGGGACTGCAAGGGGACTGACAGGGTGGGCAGTGAGGGGGCATGACAGGGAGTTTTGGGGACTTTGAGGGGACAGGTGAGTGGGGAGTGACAGGGAGGCAGGAGGGACTGTGAGGGGAGTGACAGGGTGGGTAGCGAAGGGCTGTGGGGGCCATAGTGAGGACTGTGAGGGGAGTGATCGGGGCAGTAAGTGATGGATAAAGGGGAGACAGTGAGGAGAGTGACGGGGCGGAGAGTGATGAATACAGGGGGGACTGTGGGGAGAGTGAGGGCAGTGACAGGGGCAGGCAGTGACGGATACAGAGGAGGCTGTGAGGGGAGTGACACCGTGGGTAGTGACGGGGGACAGGGGAAACTGTAAGGGGAGTGACAGGGGCGGGCAGTGACGGACACAGCGGGGACAGTGAGGGCAGTGCCAGGGACGGGCGGTGCCAGGGGCGGTCACTGAGGGTCACACGATGGGACAGAGGGCAGTGCCGGGCGGTCTCTGAGGGCAGTGCCGCGTTTGGCACTGAGGGCAGTGCCGGGCGCTCTCTGGGGGCAGTGCCGATCTCTGAGGGCAGTGCCGATCTCTGTGGGCAGTGCCGGGCGCTCCCTGAGGGCACTGCCGATCTCCGAGGGCAGTGCCGGGCGGCCCGAGGGGCGTGTCGCGGCCCGCCCGCGGNCGGGCCGGGCCGGGCCGGGCGGAGGGCGAGCCAGGTAAGGTGAGGGCGGGCCCGGCGAGCGGGGCTGCAGAGCCGCAGGGCCGCCCCTCCGCCACGGCCCCCGCCCGGGGGTTCCCCTCGGGCACAGCTGCCCGACCGCGGGCACCACCCTGTCCCCCCGGTGCGGACCCGCCGGAGGGTCTCGCCGCCCGGAGCCGAGGCCTGGGAGCGGCGCGGGGGTTGTGGCCCTGTCGGCGCTACCTGCGCTCAGGTGCCGGCGGCCCTGCTGCACTGCGGGGCAGACTCTGGAATAGCTCGCCATGGGAGTCGTGCCGTCAGTGTCACGGTGGTGCCAGGGCTGTGTCATACCTCTGTCACGGCTGCACCAGGGCTGTGCCTGGGCTGTGCCACGGCTGCCAGCACCCCGCTGGCCTGCAGGCTCTGGGGCAGCCTGGCATCACCTGTGAGTCATTTTTAAAACGAGTCGCCTGCTAACAAACCATCTCTAAGGAGAAGCTGTGCTCGGGGCTGATGGCCGGTGACAGGGACATCTTAAACCCCTCCCTCTCAGCAAGGTTTGGAAAAAGAACAAGGCTGTTATTGAGCAGCTCACCTGCTCGGGGGAGTTCAGCTAAGCCAGCCAGCCCGGGGAGCTGTGCTGCAGTTTCTGTTTGTCTCGTGTGACAATTGCATTTTGTTCTTTGTTTCTGGACTGCTGGACCACACACTGCTCCACAGATGTCAGGTTAGCTCAGCTGTGCTTGGGTTGAGCTGTTTCTGTGTGGGGAAGTGAAATTGGTGAGCCTTTTGTGCAGAAAGCACTGAAACTCGCTAAAAGCAGAAGTTTCTGCTTTTGGATGTGTGGTTACTGCACTGTTTGAAAGTAGAGCAGAAAGAGCAGCATCAAAGTGGAACAGGGCCCCCCACAATTAATGCAGAGAGTGGGGGGGTTGGCCTGGACAGAGTAGGATGCTGTTCTGAGCAGTGCCACGCTCTCCTGCTTGATGGGTTGGAGGTGTCATTACTAAGCAGCACTATCGTGCATGCCCTTCCCAGGAATGTTGGTGGCAGGTGTAAGTAGCCTCCCAGGCTGCTGCAAGCTGGTTCAGTCTTGTGGTTAGCAGGTTCAGGTGCATGTTTGGTCATCAGATCAGATTGTAGTGTGTGTGAGTAGGCAGGTCAAGCTGATCACAGCTATCAGCTTCCCCTGGGTTGAGGGGAGACACAGGGTACACAGCCTGGTCACTCGCATCAGAGCTCCTTCAGTTTACTCTGTTCATATTTTGGGTGTAGCATCCACATGGTACTGGCTCTTCCCTGGCCAGAGGTGTGTTGTCTTCCATTTCACTTAGGACAAGGGAAGCTCCTTAGTGCTTTGTTCTTGCCTGTTTTACTCCAGCTGCCAGTACTGCACTTGCAGCTTTCTGGAGATCTGCTGTTGTTTTCCATCCTGGATCAGCATCACAAGCTGAAAGACACCGAGGGCAGCTCTGGCAACCTTGATGACTGATGTTTGTTTTTCAGGGACTGTTACACTGGAGGAAGGTGTTCCCTGGACAGTCCCTGAGACAGCTGTATTTCCAGAGCAGGTACAGTACAACAGCCAAACAAATATCTTATTCCATGCCAGGCCTTTAGAGTGTCCCTGGGAGTGGGAGGATGCGTGGGCTCTTGGCCTGGAGGTTGCTGACTAAGGAACCTGTGGTGTCAGGGTTGTTGCAGTGCAGACTCGCACCTGGGCCCAAGCAAACCAGGCTGTGACAAGCATTGCCAGCAAGGAGCAGCAGAGCAGCTGGTCTCTGTGCCTGGGAAACCCCTTCTGAGCTGCAGGATCACGTGCAGCTCCGCTGGTGAGTCAGCATCCTCGGGGTGATCAAGACCTGCCTTGACAAATGAATTGTATTGATATTAGACCTGCACATCTGTAAAAATCCTTCCAGTAGAGCAAGTCAGATAGGAGAAATTATTTAGCTGGTGACGGTACAGTGGAAAGGAAGGCCTTGTGAAAGGCACTTCTGGTAATTTTGCTGTTTCTGTGATAGCCTGAGGATGCAGGCCAAGAGAAGTGTCTAACTAGTGGTGATATGTTTGGAAAAAATGGACAAGCTTATAGATACAGGGTTTTCTCCAAAAGTGATACAATTGATACTAAACTCAAGACAGTTGACCTTACCTTGCACTTAGAATGGTGACCTGCTGAATCTGTTTTGGAGCTGATGGGAAGATTCGTGTGCCTGAAGGCTTGTCCAGTTCTCAGCTCTAATCTCTCTAATAAGAGAGATTAGAATAATAAGATCACTCTATAAAAAAAGATTACCTCCTATATACAAGATTACCTCCTATACACAAAACTTGTTTAGAGTTGGGGCGGAAAATACCATGTTCTGTTTTTCCATGTGTGTCTTTCTGCAGAATCCACAACTCAGATGGCTGTTTTGTACTATTTCTGAACCCTGCAGATTGCTTTGGTGCCCCTCCCTTCTCTCCTGCTGCAATGAGTGGGAAGTCCTTGCTTCTGAAGGTCATTCTGCTTGGGGATGGTGGAGTTGGGAAAAGCTCCCTCATGAATCGATACGTCACCAACAAGTTTGACTCACAGGCGTTCCACACTATCGGGGTGGAGTTCTTGAACCGGGACCTGGAGGTGGATGGACGTTTTGTGACCCTCCAGATTTGGGACACTGCAGGACAGGAGCGATTCAAGAGCCTGCGGACACCCTTTTACCGGGGGGCAGATTGCTGCCTGCTGACCTTCAGCGTGGACGACCGGCAGAGCTTCGAGAACCTCAGTAACTGGCAGAAGGAGTTTGTCCATTATGCTGATGTGAAGGACCCTGAACACTTCCCATTTGTAGTCCTGGGCAACAAGATAGACAAACTGGAGAGACAGGTGAGCACAGAGGAGGCCCGGGCCTGGTGCATGGAGAACGGTAACTATCCGTACCTCGAGACCAGTGCCAAGGATGACACCAATGTAACAGTGGCCTTTGAGGAAGCTGTGCGACAGGTGTTGGCAGTGGAGGAGCAGCTGGAGCACTGCATGCTGGGCCACACCATTGACCTGCACTCCAGCTCTAAATCGGGGTCTTCCTGTTGTTAAGAGTGGCTACTTTGGGAACACCACTGGAGCCAGGGCTGGACCAGAACATGCCTGGGCAGCCCTGGGGCACTCTGAGGAGACTGGCCACAAGGACAATAGGTGGTTTGCTCACTGGGAAGTTGCAGCCTCACCATCTGAATCCTGCCTAGAATTCTCAGGCACAGAGCATGTATCTGCAGGAGGGAGTTGTTTAACAGAGCATGTGAGGGTAGTCTTGCTTCCATCTCTGTTTTAGCAGGTTTAAAGGACTGGGTTAAAGTCCTTTAAATTCACTAAAGACAGTAGTGATCTGTTCTGTACCAAGAATTGCCTGCAGAGCAAAGCTGAGAGCACCCTAGACACTCTTTGAAGTATTTTAGTCTTGAACTCAAAAAACACAAACTAGACCCACTCATGACCATACTGCCAAAGGAAAGCCTGCTCAGTATCCTGAAAAAACTTGTCATAAAGACTCTGGCCCATGTGACTGTGAGAAAGCCAAACACAGGAGAGGCTGGGATATGTGTATCTGTTGTTTGGGATAAGTGCGTTGTGTCCTGAGACTGAATTGTGATGAGAATTGTTAGAGCTCTGATCTGGAGCAATATATGAAGGAGAGATGGGCCTGTATTTGAGTGTGACAGCATTGTTTCTTTGTAGCGGCCTATTTCTGGTCTGTTTTTCTTCACCTCTCTTTGTCTTGTGCAAGTGTTATTTTTTGTTATTCGTGTCTGTTGTTGTTTAATACATGTTTCGTTGTCTCTTGTGGAGGCTTAACACCAGATCTCACTTCTCATACCTTGAAGCCCTGGGTGAAAAATACCGATGTGGACACTCGCCAGGGCATGTCGAAGTGTTTGGAACTACTCGGAGGATCTGGAGCATCAAACTTCAGCTGGTTTCTGTCACAAGTAATCACTGTGTTCAGATGATGTACTCTGGCAGGCCAGATGGTGGGTGGGTGGGCAGGCTGTCTCCTAGGTCTGCAGGTGGTTGGGGGATTCATGCATGGTCAGCTGTTAAATCCACTTGCTGTCTGGTGCCAGCGATTGCTGCACTTCATTAGTTGGTGGATCCATGTCTTCAGTTGCTCTAGTATGGATGTTCCCATCTGAATACTGCAACATGGAACCATTCACTGTATCACGTGTTGTGTCAGGTGCAGTGCTGCTGAGCACAGTTAACCTATGTCATTGGCCTGAGCCTTTCTCCATCATGGGAGTTTCAGTCTTTTCTGTCTATAATTCCTATGACAAACTTTACTGGTCAAGTGTGTCTGCTCAGTTAACTGGCTGCTGTCTTCAGTCCAAAGTGGAGAGAACTGCACCAGTTCCACCTCTGTTCAAGGTGGCTGAAAAATGGGGTGGGGCCCCCAAGGAACCTCCTAGAAAGGATGCCAGGCTTTGCTCCCAGCTCGTGCCCCCTGCTGGGTGTTAGTTCGGGGCTGTCTGTGTAGCAAAGAGATGAATGCTTGCTGAGTGCTGTCTTTGCCACTCAAACCTCAGGTCGTACAACTTCCCCTGCAAGCGTTTGGCCAAAGCTGTAACTGCCCACAGGCACATAGGAGCCTGCCTTGAGCACATAAACAACAGCTGCTGAGTGTGATTCCCACTGTAATGAGCTGCTGGATGGTGAATTTTGCAGCTCAAATCAAGCAGCCTCCCTTAAGCTGTCTGTTAGAGCAGAGCAATCTCTGCCCTGTGCTGGCAACTTGTTCCTACCAGGGCACAGTCTCTGAGCGTGCAGAGCATGAGCATTCCCCTATTTCCTCTGAAGGACCCCAGAGTGATCCTGCCCTCTGCAGGGCAACCGTGAGTGGAAGAGACCGGAGCATTAATGCAGTGTTGTAAGAGGGATCTGACTTCTAAACAGGGCTGAACACTCCCATTCATGGGGAGTGAATGCTATCTAGGCAACTCTTGCAGTCTCTGGAAAAACAGGTCCTTTAAGGAGAAGGTTTTGTTGTTGGAAGAGATTTTTACAGAATTTAATTGTTACTGTTTAATTACCTGCGTCTGACTTCTCCAGGCCTCTAGATTTTTCTTCAGTTAACATTGTTTGAAACTTCTTTCAAGGCTCTATAACCTGCAGTTCCAGTTTCCATCTCCATTGCCCTGGAGCTGATTTGTGCAGGGGGCCAGGGTTGGAACAGGCTCCAGCCCTCATGTGCTGGCAAGCCCTGCCAGGGGGGCTACTGAGAAGTCAGGAGATGTTTGCTTTTAATAAGTTTTCCTAAAGAGTTCAAAACGGGAGGATATCACAGCTATGCCTGGCTGGGACCACCTGGAGACGGCAGCCTCGGCTCCCACCACTGTGCCAGGGACCTGTTCATTTTCTGGATGGCTTGGACACTTTTCCCTGCTCATTCCTATGCTTTCTAGCCTAGAGCTCCCTCTGCCTGCCACTGCACCGAGCTTGCTGTCTACTGTCCCCAGGGCTGGGCGTCTGCGAACAGCATTGAGCTCAGTTTGCTGTTTGCAAGAACCACTTTTTATCATGCACCGTTTGTGCCATGGCTGCAGGATGGACCATCTGCAAAGATGAGGTGCCTCCCTGCCTGTGCATCTGCAGGGCAGGGCAGCAGGATGGGGGAGCTCTTGTGCATGAGTGGGGGAAATTTTGGGGCTGCCGATGAGGATCTGTCATGCCAGACTCGACTTCCAGGCATCACCGGTACCACCCCCTGGCCGTCCCAAAGCCACCACCCGAGCCAAGAGCACTGCCGCGTTAGGAGGGGAGGAGGGGAAGGTTTTCCCTCAGCTCACGTCCAGCTGACCTCAGGTCTCCCCTCTCCTTCCTTTAACAGCAGCTGTGAGAGAATCAGCAAGGTACCCTGCACAGATCTCCTTCTGCAGACGTTCCTACAACTCGGAATTTGCTGCCACCTCAAGTTTTAAAAATACTGATGGCTGTTAGACAAACTGTATGAAAAGAAACCAAAACAAACCCCACAGAACAGTAGTTATCTGGGCTTATGAACAAATTAATTGCAGCCACAAAGAGCTTCCAGAAGGAGCACGGTCCCTGTGCAGGTGACACATGCAGGCCTGCCAGCCCTGCTGAGTGTGGGGGAATGGCAGTATCCACGTTGCAGTGGCTCTGGAGGTTTTACAGGCTTTCCCACAGCACTGGTAAAAGTAAAACCCCAGAAACATCCTGGGCTCAAATTCACCTCCCTGCTAAGCATGGAGTTGGTACTGCCAAGCTGGAATGTGCTCTTTAGCAGCATCTCTTCCCAAGGAGAACATGCACATCACAGCAACAGCCAGACTTTAAGTTGTAAACACCAGAGCCCTGAAATTGTGCATGTTTTCCCTGGGCTGGGGGGTGCCAGACCAGCAGAGAGTGGGGAACCTGGGAAACCTCATCCACTGCTCTGGGAAGCATTGCTGCTGTAAGGAAAGAATGACAGACCCTTTGCACGCTTAGGAGTGGGATGGCAGCAGCTTTGACTCCAGTTACATTCACATGGGGCATAGCAGGCTGTAGCTACTCCCACATGGTACAAAAATGGCACAAAAGTGACAAAAGACTTTTGCAAACCTTTGGAAATGCTATGGGAGCCCTGCTGCCCAACAGCACCTCCCTGGAGCCCTACACCAAGCCACAAGAAAGGCACGTTTTGCCTTCATACAGTTCCTGTGCTTCCCAGATGTGCAATTCAGCTGCACCTGGATCCTTCTGAACCATCTCCACTCTCTCAGAGGAGCAAACCCTTAGCCCAGGACCCCAGTTGCTCTTTCCAGCAGAGAGTCAGATCAGCTGTGCTGGGCTGCATCATCCCATCATGCCTTGGCCCCAAGCAGGTGGAGAGACCCCAGACACTGCCATGTATAGTTTGCAAATGCTGTTCACCTCGGGACATCATTTCCCTGAGCCTGGAAGGCTGCGGTGTTCTCTGTTCCCACCATGGCTGGCAGCTGCCCCTGCTCCACACAGTGCTCTTCTTTGAAGAATTTCATACCCCTCTACTGCATTTTGGGTCTTCTCCCTCCTCCTGCTGTAAACCTGGGGACACCACAGGCTGGCAAAGCCAGAGGCACCAGGCTTGGTCTCTCCCCCTTCACAGGTGGAGACTCCCCAGACAGGCCAATAACCAGCCCAGCTCTGTTGCACCTCAGTGAGATAAAGGTGGGGTGGGAGTTTTAAAGTGCTTATCAGCAGGATGTGAAATCTCCAAGATGCAGAGCATGATAAATTCAAGCAGGGAATCACAGGCACAGAGTGCAAGGTGGGGACTTATCCTTCACCACACACACAGCAGCACCTGCCTCTCCTTTAAGCCACATTTTAACAGCAGAGTTGAGACTTTCCATGGTGAAGGGAGGAAAGTGTTAGAAAGGCAGGTTTTTGTAGCCTGCAAGAAAAATCTCATGCCCCCTTCTCAAGCTGGCTCCAGCAGTGTGTTTAATCTCACCCCTATCTCAGCAACCCACCTGCAAATGCAGCTACAGGGTGGGGGCCCTTCCCACAACTCAGCATCCTCCAGGGCACATGCAAAGAGCTGAGGGAACACCAGGGCTTCTCCAGTCCCAATACACTGGGACTGCTTAGTAAAATGCTTCTGCCTTAGCTGTATTTACTCTTGTGAGCCTTTTGCCTATTTTCTCACTAAATTAAAAGAAATCTCTCGGGGAAAAGCGTGTAGCTTTTTCGTTTTGCATGAACTTAAGGTACTGAAGAACTAAAAGGCTTTGCAAAATTCAGTTGGTGAAATTTTTGAGTCTTAACTATAAGTAAAATGCCTGGGCAGCTTGTGGCTTTGACCTGGGGAGTTACACTGGGACAGAAGAATCTTGCTGCCTGGAGTGCCATGGGTGGCCCATCACCTGCACCTGGTGGAAAGGGCTGTCCTCCAGGTGAAACCTTCCTGCAGGTGGAACTGCTGCTTCCCCAGCATGGATCTCCTTGGATCTGTGGGAGGACTGGCACCTCCTATGGACTCAATAAGCCACGGTGTAGGAGGCACATGTGCGGTGCTGTTTATGGCACCCTGTGCATGCCGGTAGATAAATCTCAAGAGCCTCACTGTGCATGTGTTACACAGCACCTTTTATTTCTAACAAACATTGGATCATTGATCTTTTTTATATTAACCCCCCCTATTATAGTGGGCTTATGTGTGTTTTGTTTTTTTTAAAAAAGCATAATATATTGAAATTGTTTATGAAATGCACAATTCCCAAAGCATCCAGGATTTTGAACTCTGTTGCAAAGTTTGGTGCCAACAGCCATCCCCTCCCTGTGTCTACTCATGCTACTGCAGTTGTGTTGCTATTGCTACAGAACTGGGACTGTAAAACCACGATTATACCTTTATTTAATCAAATAAAACATGGATGTATTCAAGTGAATTCAGGAAGAGGCTGTCTTCTTGGTTTATTCTGGTCTCGTGAAGGATGTGGTTGGTTACAGCATTTGGCAGAGAGGAGTCACTAAGGGATCAGAGATCAGAGGGTTTGTTTTTTCCTGAGTGTGCCTAACTAGATCAGGAGCTGCAGGAATAGAACTCATGCTGAATCCAGTGACCAGTTCTGTCTTTTCAAGAGTGTATCAGAAAACAGTTTCATAACAGAAATATTCCACATTGCTTCCTTCTGTCACTACATTTTAATTTCTCAGCCTGGGCTCCCAGCAGCAAGCCTGATACTTTCCTCTGAATTCTTCCTGTCATCTTGGAACTCTTCTCTCAGGCTCCAGGGGGTTGTAGCCAGGCGTGATTTCTATAGGATGCCAAGAAGGAAATCAGCATATGGAGACTGCTCTTGTCCGCTGTCCTGCCAGGATGGCTGCTTATTTTGGGAGGCTTTCCCTGTGTTTGCAGAGCCTGTGCCTACTGTTTCTTTTGGCAGAACCTTTTAGTTTATTTTCCTCCCAGGTCTTGCCTATCTATGATTCCAGGAGGCAGTGTAGAGTTCAGAGTCCTTGGAAATCATGCTTTGAAAATGTGGGCTGAAGTATCTGTGGGCCTCCAGCACCTTACTACAGCCATTTCAAAAGACAGCTGAACCATGAACAGGATCTGGTGGGAGACTATTCCAGCCTTGGAGGGTTTGGGTGAGAATGTTTCACATGAGAGAGGGTCTGTCTGAAGCTCCCCTGGTGTGTGGTGCTTGTAGGAAGGTGCTGGCAGGAGCAGGAGCCATAGTGAGGCTGTTCCCTCATTCCCCACTTTCCCAGTGTAAGCCATGGTGGAGGGTTCAGTCGGTTTTGTCATGGGCTGGGAAGGGAATGGATCCCTGGAGGGTAAAGGAGTGTCTCCAAAGGAAAGCAGGGGGCTGCCTCTGTGTGGAACAGATGTTATAGCATATCCCAGTGTGTTTAGTGTCCTCGTCCCATCCATCTCTCTCTCCAACAGCCCTCTTGAAAATTTTGCTGCTCGGGGCCAGTTAGTGCCCCTGCAAGGCCATGCAGCTGCTTGGTGTGCTGAGGAAAGCGAATTCTTCTCTAGAACTGCACTGAGGAGCCCCAGTGGCTGCAGATGCACTGGGATTACTCTCTGGGTGACCAGGCTGCTCACACACTGTGTGTTCCCCTGAGTGCAGTTCCTCAGCTCTGGGGCAGCTCCTTAGAGCAATACAACTGTAAGGAGATTCATGGGAGCTCAGTCTCTGGGTACAGCATGCTCTTGCATGTGTTTGAGGATGAAAAGAAAGAATTAAGAGTTAAAAATGCTGTTTCAAAAGCCTCCAAGCCCCACTCCAGGCTCCAGTTCCAAACTGGGGGTTTGAGGTAGCTCTGAGACTGGAGCAATGGGGTGCTGTGCTCTGGACTAAGGAGCATTTCCTGCTCTGCCCAAGTGGGAAGCAATGGCAGCTCCATCAGTGGTTCTCTGAAGGCCTCAGGTGGCTCAGAGTGCCTCGACAGGGACACTTGGGACTGGGACAATCTGTTACATGGTAGATTATCTGATGAGGTAATTGCTCTTGCAAAAGCATTTGGAGCTGGACAGAGATACCCCTTGGCCCCAGGGCTGGCATGGCTGGTGCAGGTGCTTCAGGGGGTCCTTTGGGTGCTGGTGCATGTGGCCATGTGCAGGCACAGGACTCCTGGAACAGAGAAGCTGTGGATGCCTCATCCCTGGAAGTGTTCAAGTTTAGGCAGGATGGAGCTCTGAGCAACATGGTCTAGTGGAAGCTGCCCCTGCCCAAGACAGGGGAGTTGGAACTAGATGATCTTTAAGGTTCCTTCCAACCCAGGCCATGCTATGATTCTATGACTTCCCACCCACTATTCCCACCTCGTCTTCGGGCAATTCCCTGGCATAGCCAGACTGTGCCCAGAGAAGGAGAAAAGCAGCTGGGTGCCTGAGAGGTGGCAGGTGAGGGCTTCCTCCAGGGCGGGTGAGTGACAATACCATGCCATGTCCCTGGCAGGCAGGATTGCTCCCTCACAGCCCTGGCTGCTGTGCCACATGGCCGAGGGCTGGTGCAGGTGCAGGGAAGGAGGGCTGAGTCAGGGCAGCCCTGGGTCTGTCTCCAGCACTGCCTCTTTCTCCTGAGCCTTCCTGCTCATCCCGCACGACCTTTCCAGGGCTGAGCCCGAGCCCTTGTTAAGAAGCGGACAGTACCTGCCTGTGTGGCCTCAGAGGAATGTGCTCTGTAGTCAGGGCTTGCACACGGGCCGGGAAAAGCTGCGTCTGGATGTCCAGGGTGGCTTTTATGGTACTATTCCTATGCTGAGAGCTGTGCATGACGGAGCCCATGGCAGAAAGGGAGGAGGAGGAGGGAGCCGCTGGTAGCGTTGCCGGTGTGTCCCGGTGGGCTGCCCGTGTTCCAGAACCTCCCGAGGCTCAAGGGAGATGTCAGGGCAGGGAGGGGGACCAGGGGCTCGCCTCCCCATTGTCCCGCTGGCCGGGCAGCCGCCTCTGCGTCCGGCGGCCGCGGGGAGGAGCCGCAGCACCGGGGATGCACAGCCTGAGAACCAGGGATGCACAGCCGGAGGACCAGGGATGCACCGCCTGAGGACCAGGGATGCACAGCCGGAGGACCGGGGATGCTCCGGGAGGAGCATCAGTCCCGCGGCCCTTCGCCCTTGGGGACCGCCTGAGCGGAGGACTGGGGATACGCAGTCATCGCCAAACATCTCTGGGCACCGCCACCACTCTCCCCTCCTCTTTCCTCTCCTCTCCCCTCCCAAGGATGCGCAGGGCCGTCTCCCGGAGCGGCAGGACACGGGATGGAGGGGTGGGAACCACCTTGCCCCTTTGCCAGCAGAACAGCCCATGGGACCTGCCGCAGAGTCCCTTTCTCTTGGACCAGGGTCCAGTCTTTGCGGGAACAAAGTGCAGCTACATTTCAGCCGCTAAACAAGGGAAGTGGTATGACTGAACTGGGTCCCCTCCTTGGAGGCCTCCTGATGGGCTTTACAGAGATGTGGTTCGGTACAGAGGCAGAGTTCATTCCCTGACTTTTCTAGCCTGTCCCTGGAGGGCACTGTGTGCCCAGGAAAGGAACTGTGAGGGCTGGACCCGTGTCCCCAGGTGGGGTGGCAGCCGGGCACAGCCAAGGGCACACCTGATGAGGCTGCATGTGTCCTTAAGCCCTCAGGCTTGCCCGGCCCCCTGGCCATGCGGGCTGCTTTCACACACCACCTCACACTGCTGTCCCCAACCCTCACTGCGCCCGGGCAGGGGGACCAGTCTCTGTCAGAGGAAAGAGATGGTGTTTTGTTGCCAGCTTGCTCCTGCCCAGTGGCTGATTATGTACACACAGGGCCCTTTCAGCACTGGGAGAGGAGGGTGATGGCATCTGGGAACGCAGGGAACAAAGGACCCCATTGATTTAAACCCATGCAGCCCCATGGGCTTCTGTGAGCCGGGGCAAGGCCGAGGTGCAGGCACAGCTGTGCTACTGAGCTGGGGCAGCAGCAATGCATGGGTTAAACCTCCTCTGGCCAGGCTGCATGGGTCACTGCTGCCTGCCTGGAGGGGTGGGGGGGAATGAAGCCAGAGGAGTGAGGGAAGGGTGGGTACTGGGTTAAAGTCCCACTTAGGAAGAGCAGCAAAAGTCTTGGCCAGGTAGGTAGGTATCAGCCTGCCAGCTCCCAGCCCACCCTGATGCTCCTGGGCATGTGGCTCTACCTGAAATCTGCCTTTCAGGCAGACCTGCTACAATCAGGAGTGGTCCTGGAGTCTGTGCGTGGAGCTGGGAGCATCCCTCCATGGCCTCACTCCCTGGGGAGCTCCTGGGCAGAATTTCCAAGAGAAGCAACAGTTGAATCAATAATTTTTGAGCTGCTGCTGTGGAAACATGCACCTAAGAGCAGCAGCTGTCTGATCAGGGGCACAAAGACAGCAGCCGATGTCCTCCCATGCACCAGCACTGTGTACACTGATAACGATCTTGCAGCAAGTGGCTGGACATGTGGGGCCCTGTGGCAGTCCAGTGTGCCCTTGTGCTTAAACAAGAACATCCTATTCCACACAATGCTTTCTACAGGTGAGAGAAATGCACACCCTGCATGGCTCTGGACAAGCTCATCCCAAACACTGAGCCATGCAGGTTGGTTTTGCTGTGGTTGTGCTGTAGCTGCTACATAAGGAGAAGTGGCAGCGGCTGTCACCACATGGGCTGAGCATTAAAGGGCAGCAGCACATCACCAAACACAAGCAAGTGGCTGCTACCAGACACCAGATTTCCTCAGGGTGGCTGAAAGAGAAGTAGAGGTTTTCAGGGCTCCTCAGCTGGGAACAAAGACTTTGAAGTCAGGGTTATGAACCTCATAGCTGGAGTGGATAGAGTCTTGCAGGGGCTGCTGGTCCACACATGGGGCTGGCAAGTGCTGCTCCTTTGAGACCTCCTCCTCTGCAGCATTCACTTCCCTAATTTTTTTTCCAGCTGCGGGTGGGGTGGGATTGGGAAAACCGGCACAACAAATGGACAGGCAGACATATATCTTGTTCAGAATGTTCTTAATTTTATTTTCTTTAATTTTTATAAAATACATCTTGTAAGATAAGTCTTTAAAAACTTGCTTCTTTTTATTGCTTGTTAACAAGTTGAAATTCTAGATCAGAAATGAAGGAAACACTTTCAGTTGATTAACTCTTTTTGCCTGTGTGTGTGTGGGTGTGTGTATGTGTGTGTGCGTGTGGGGGGTCTGGGGAAAAGAGTGGGAAGGAGGATCTTGTTATTTTTTGTTAAATGAATACCAAAGAAATCCCCAGAAAACCCCCAAGAGAGATAGCGTTGATGTGAATTTCCAGATCTTGACTGGTTTCTCCCCACCCTGTCACCCCTCCTGGCATCTCCCCCCTCCCCATCCCATGTGCGTTGGTAGCCTGGCCGACCTATTTCAGCATTCCCGGCGGCAAGGATCCTTCAAATTCACTGCTCAGCAGATCTGCCTCTTTATCCTTGCCCCTGCTGAAACCAGCACTTAAAAATTATATTACAATAATACAGACATGGAAGAAAAAAAATAAAAAAAGAAATCCATGCAATATGGAGCTACAGTCTGCCACTGAAAGTAGTTTCTCCAATAAATAAACACAAAGATTAGCATTAAGGAGAGGCAGGGAAGAGCGAAACAAAATACCAGTTGCTGGGGAGGACTTGAAGCAGCATTTCGGCAGGTCTGGCTGGAGCCATGCTACCCAGCCAGAGGGCTTTCCTCTAGCTGGAGAACAGTCATGGAGGAGAGGTCATCTCCACCAAACCCCTTGCCTTCCATGGGGAAAGACTGAATTGGCACCAGAAAGGATCTGGATTGCAGAGGTGGGCTGTGTTTCCACCCCGCGACCCCCAAACCACCACCCTTCCTTCCCTCCTCAATTCCTTTTCACCTGGAAGCGAGATGCTGCCAGTCCCTCCCACCCTGGCAGACACGAGACAGCCGTACTGACCTGCAGGAAAACAAGTGAGGAGACAGACAGAGGGACAGTTACATTTGATACGGGTGAGAAGCAAAGGAAGCTCTCCGGCACAGCGGAGGTTAGAGAAGCAGACGTCACCCCAGAGAAGAGCACCATTGTGAAGGGCCAAGAGCATGCGGCGAGCGCGGCACTGGCAGGGCAGGGCAGGGCACATGGTCCCGAGGGTTATCCCCTGCCTACAGAGGGATGGCTCTGGCTTTACACTCCCCAGGCTTGGAGCAGAGATGTCCCCTCTCAGTCAAACCTATTTGCTGCCTCTCTGTTGCCTGGAGGGTAAAGCCAAGAGTCCCTCTTGTCTACAGAGACACCAAACTCCTTTAGGCTTTAATAGGGGCAGCTGGGTTAGGGTTTTATCAGCATTGGGGTCAGCACTCTCTTCTCCGCACTGGGAAGATCCTTGCCCTGAACTCCCTTTGCCTTGGCTGCACCAGGCGATTTAGGTTAAATTCATTTTTCTCTGCTAAGGGAAAAAAAATCCTTCTCTTGTTCTCCATCCATAGGTGGTGACAGCAGACAGCTCCAGGAGAGTCTCTAGCAATGGTACCAGGACTGGGCCAACTTCCTTTTCTCTCTAGGTAGCCTCTTGCTACTCATGGAGCAACCTATATGGATTTCTTCCTCCCAGAAGCACGAAGGCCTTTGCTCATCCCTAGGCAAAAATTGGGACACTGGAATAAGTCCCTCCTCTTCCCTGGCTGGTCTTGGCTGTAGAGCAAACCGGTTACAGATGAGCAAAGAGAGAAAAGTGCATGAAGAGGTGTCCATTGGTGGGAAGCTCTCCTTCCTGGTCACACTCAGCACGATGGATGGGAGGGAGGAAGAGGAGGGGAGTCATCAGCGAAGGCAGAGTTAACGCAGGAGACCTGGTGTCAGGTGGCTGCAGTGTTAAAGCCTCGGGGTTAGACAAAAGAAGGGCGTTTGGTCTGGCTGGACTCCGCCACGTGGGCTAAAACTTGGTGCCTCGGCCCATCAGCTTGAGGACTGCAAAGTTGTAGGTGGCAGCGATGATGAAGGTGAGCTGTGGGTGGGAAGAGAGTGAGTGAAGGGACAGCCCCCAGTCCCACACCCCAACAGGGCAGCACCCTGCAGAGCCCCATGGCCCCGCTGCACCATCAGGACACTGCAGTGTCATGTCATTGGTGCAAAGCAAGAGGAGAGCTGGGGAAAGGCAGGAGACTCAGAGCAGTGGCAGCAGGACATCTCCCTGTTGGTCTCCTAGAGCCTCTACAGATCCCCTCCAGCAGCCACCTCTACCTTCTTATGGCTTCAATTCACTGTCTGCACTTACGTGCCAGAAAATGACATGAGCACAGGCTCTGTCCCATCCAAGCCCACCACCTCTGCTGTCCTTTGCCCCCACTTCCTTGCCAGGCGGAGGAGAACGGCCGGGCAGGGGGAGCACTGACTCACCAGTGAGACCAGCGTGGCAGCTGCCCCCACGAAGGCTGCGATGAAGAGGTGAAAAGTCATCTGGAACTGCAAGGGAAGAGGGGGGTGAGCTCCCACGGTCCCACATGCAGCCTGAGGGGGCCAGTGCCAAGGTGACCCACTGAGGGGAGCACACATAGGGTGGCAGGAAATACTCACCTCGCTGGTCTTGCAGATGGAGAGCAGGTTGGAGCCACACACTTTGCCAGGAAAAGCATTCCAGGGCAGGACACCTGGGGCGATGTGGGAGCCATGTGAGCCACAGACAGCCACCAGCTGGCTTCCTTGCTCAGCTTCCCATAGCCACATGTATCATGCACACCAAGTCTCAGGGCTCTTAAGCGCTTGCCCTGCTTTATCCCAGCCCAATGTGCCTGGGCACTCTCCTTCATCCCCTCTCCTCCACCCCTGAGCCCTGGCTCCTGTGTGGTGAACCCGGCACTCACCATACATCCTGGCATCCGCACACAGGGTGCCAATGCTGGCTGTGGTCTTGGTGGGGTTGGCAATGGACTGGCAGGTGGTCCAAGTGTTAAAATAGATGTAGACGGGCACTGCTGAGCAGGCGAAGACCAGGAGCCAGACGATGGTCAGGACGTAGGTAATGCCCACAAACTGCAAGGGGCAGGACAAACCAGGGCAGAGCCGTGGTTACCAAATGGCCAGGGACATGGACAGGGGAGCGCGAGGTTCCCCAGGCAGGGAGGGGTGTGGGGCAGGTGTGGGACTGCGATGCTGCCTGCATCCAGCTCTGCACCACCTGCCAAACCCAGCATGTCCCCAGGCAGCCAGCACAGGGCAGCAGCCCAAGCCAGGTGCTCCTGTGGCTCACAGGGCCAGTGTCAGTCCCAGATTCACGCCCAGCTATGTGCATGGGGGTCACCAGTGGCAGCAGGATGGCTGCCACTTTTGGGGCGGGGGAATAACCATGGTCAGGGTCAAGCAGGGTTTGGTCTCTGCAGAAGGGCAGCTGCAAAAGCTGCCTTGGCATGTCAATGTGGCTTTCCTGCCCTCCCTCCATGGCGCCACCCCAACCAGCCCCTGAGGGAACCACAGCCATGCCCTTTCCACTCCCTCAGGCCACAAGATCCCTTTGCCAGTTCTTTGTCATGGTTCCCAAGCACAGTGGAGAGGATGATCCCAGGGGCACTACGTGCCACACAACCTTGGGCTGTAAGCACTGCAGAGGTGCTCACAGCTCTCCCCACCAATGCTTCTCAAACATGAAACAATTTTGTTAAACATGGCCATTTGGGCTGCTTTGGTCCCCAGGGTCCACAGCAGGCCTGGGGGAGGGCAACCAGGCTGTGCTTCCCTTTGGGATACCCCAAAACCCGGACGGCCGCAGACTCCTGCCCTTTGGCCACACCGAGCGTGGCGAACCCGCTGGGGCGCGCGAAGGGGTGTCGAACCCCGGTTAAGATCACCTTGTCAGGATGTCCTAGCCACTTTCCCAAACACTGACACACCCGCTGCCACGAGTGAGCTCGCTGGGGGCCTCGCGCTCCCCTCCCTTTCGGGCCCCCAGTTACCGTAGCGCTGAGGCCCTTGCCACAGATGGTGGTCCTGTAGTCCCCAAAGATTTGCCGGACGGCGCCGGTGGTGTAGAAGCCTTCGGCCAGCAGCAGGGCTCCATAGAGGAAGAAGAAGGAGGCCGTGCCATAGATGAAGTATTGAAAAGCGTGGATGCTGCCAGGGAGAGGAGGGTTGCTCATGCCCTGCGTGGATGCCATGATTTACCCTCCCCACACCACCCCTGGCGAGACCGAAACAGAGGGTGAAGCTCCAAAAGGAGCAAGCTGGGACAAAGCTGTGGTGAGCAAGGCTGTGGGCTGCCACCCACTCCCTCATGCCCTCCATACCTACCCAGTGCAGAGGTCCAACTCTACCCAGGGCACCTAGCGAGGGTCAGATAACAACCAGCATGAAATGAAAACAAGTGGCCCACTTGAAGCACCTGGCACACAGCAAAGGCAGTTTGGGCTCTCCATGGTGCCCATGTGACAGCACTGCCCTGTCCAGCCCAGCTGGACACCTCATGCTGGCACAGAGCAGGATGAAGAGGGGCTCCAGTGTGAGGGTGATGCACCAAAACAGGGTACTTACACGTCAATGAGATACTCATAGTCCTGAAAGTTTTTGGAGAAGTAGGTCTCGATGAGCTGCTCAGTGCCTGTGAGGGCTTCGTGCCCACAGCCACAAAACAGTGCTACCCCAAAGAAGCACAAGCCAGTGGCAACCAGGGAAGCAAAGGGTGCCCCGATGAGACATCTGGCACAGCACTCAAGTAAACCTATGGAGAAAAGAAGTGAAGTAGGACAAGACTGCCAGGATGAGGATTGCTCAGAGCCTACAGCTCAGGGGCAGACAACTGCAGGGGAGAAAGGTTCCTGGCAGGAGGAGGGAAGTACACTGAAGGAAAACCCAGAAGTGATTTCTTGTGGTGCTGGAGAGCTAAACTCAGCAGTTTTCCTGAGAGCGCTTGAAGCAGCCACACAGGAGCCCACCCACGGGTGACCAAGGATGGGGGTGATGGTAGTGTGGGGCACTGGTGCTGTGAGGAGCTGAGGCGAGCCTGCCACACTGACCCACGAGAAATAAGATGGAAATAGAGCGTGATACAGTGTAATGCCAGTGGGACCTGGCAAACAAGCTGCTAATGGGCTCCCCACTGCTGGCACAGCCCAGCAGCCAAGCCAGCTGCCTGCAATGTTCTTTTGCCATCGAAGATGGAGGGGAACCCAGCACCTCCACAGAGGTAAACCTCAAAGGAGATCCAGCAATGAGGACCTGCTTGGGGAAGCACAGGATGAGCCAGCATGCACCCTGAACTCTGCAAGCTTCCAGGTGGCAACTGGACTGCACTTGTCCCGTCGCCTGGCACCCTGCTGGAAGCTCGGCTCTAGCAGCCCCTTTGTGTAGGCAGATGTGCTTATAGGGAGGAGCCGTGTTAGTTCCCTGAATGACAGCTGTTGTGTAGTAGATTTAGTCCTCCAGGACCTGTGTGTGGGTAGGAAAAGCAAGGACACATGCCAGCATGCTGCATGGGTTGCCTAAATACTGGCCTTTTCAGCAGTCCAAGGGCATTTGCTCCTTTGGCACATCAGGGCTCTGACTTGCAGGAGAGTTAGCTCAGTTTCGCAGTGGGCTGGGTTTGGAGATGCTCAACCAGCTGCCCTGCTGCCCGTTTTGGGGGCAGGCAGCCAGGTGGGTTTGCATCTGGCTTCAGAACATCAGTTTGACTCCAGCTAAGCTGGGACAACCTGCTGCCCTGGCCGGCCAACACCAGAGTGCAGGGAAGCTTCTCCCCTTTCCCAAGCTGTGGGCTCTGGCACCCCACTGTCCAGGACACAGTGGCTGCCTGTGCACATCCCATCTGGACATAGCATTTCTGCCTTGAATGCCAAAAAGGCACCCACGCCAAACCCACACTCCCTCCATGAATCCCACAGTGCTTATCTCCACCCTCAAAGGACAAGAAGCCGTGGGGTCCCGGCCAGCAGCGTTGTCCCCTCCCCACTGGGAGCAAGGTTGCACAGTGGCACCGAGGACAATGGGGGATTGTCCTGGCACTGCCACCCCAGTGGCTGCCCCATGCCAAGAGCAAACAGGGAACAAAGGCAGCGCTATCGGGCAGTGCTGGGACCCCTCCTTCTTGTTTGCCTTGGATGCAGCAGGTCCAAGGAGGGTCCCGCTCAGCCTGCCCAGAGCTGCTCCCAAACCTCGCTGCGACCCATGGAGACGGCCCTGCACACCCAGCAGGGTGCTGGGCCAAACCTGCCCTTTCTGGTTTTATTTTTGGCCACCTGGGAAGTGGCATGCCAAGTACCCGCGCTGGGGCATGGGGAGACCGGCTCTGTTCCCAGGAGACTGCAAGTCCCGGGATGCCACAGCCCCTCGGGCTTTGGGAAGCTGCACTGGGGAAGCCTAGGGAGGGCAGAGGAGGAGAGAAAGAGCCCTTGTGCCGCACAATCCTGAGTCTTTTACCCAGGCTCAGCTGCTGCCAGCGCCAAGCAAGGCGCTGCAGTCAGGAGGAGGAGGCAGGGTGCCCGCCCCACAAGGCACCCCTGCGAACAGAGCACCCCGATGTCCCAGGGGCACGCTGCCGAGTATTAGCTCTGCTAATAAACACAAGGAGTGTCTCTGTTTTCCCAAGGCTGCTGGCATACAAGTGGCAGGAGCTCTCATCTCTCCAGCCCATGTGGCGAGGCTTGGGTGGGACAGGCTGTGGGGATGGCATCTGCCCCCACAGACAGCGCACGGGGACACAAAACTGCTTGGGAAAGAAAGGAAACATCCCTGCGATGCCAAGGCGTCCTCCCTCAGCTCCCACAGACAGAATGGCCACACCAGGGTCACCGGGACCTCACTGGTGCTAGAGGAAAGTTTCAAGGGGCTCTGCTCTGAGATAGGGTCCCCAGAGCCACCATCGACAGCTCTCCGGGTGGCCACCACCCTCACCCCATACTCACCCATGGCGCTGGACTTGGTCAGCTCCCCCGACCACCCGCTCGGCTGCTTCGGTGCTGTCTGCGGAGCCCTCGCCTGCCTGGCGGTCCCACGCCCTGTATTCCCCCCTCTGGGTGCCTATCCGGCTCTCCAGCAAAGAAAAGGGCTCTCTCAGTGACAGCCACCCCCCTTAAAGGGACCGGACCCCGCCCTCCCCCGGCCCCCCCAGC
>VXAU01001895.1:97995-128341 GCA_013399695.1 Formicarius rufipectus | reverse complement strand
TGACTGTGCTTCCAAGAGATACATTAGAACTTTTAAATAAACAGTTCTTGACTAGTAAGAGATTTTCCAAGAATCTAAACAGCCCTGATACAATGCTTTGTACATTTACTTCATACTAATATTAAAAAAATAAAAAAAAAGTATGACAAACTGTTTCTTAACTGTGATGTGTTTTCACCTTTTTTCACCTTTTGAACTCTTATGAATTCTTCCATATACCAAGCACTGGCACATCTACCATAAATAAGCAGTCAGATTTGTCACATGAATTAAATGATTCTGGCATGTTTTTATGAGATCACAGCATGTCATTTTTTACCAGAAAGATTGCTGCACGTTCTATGGCTGTGTACTTTCTAGGTCAATGTATTTCTTATAGAGTTGATCAAAGACTGACATGCCTTGGAAGACAAGAATAAGCATTTCAGGAACTGTTATTATCCTATCTAAGCATATGTCTGTTACAGTCTCAATCATCCAAATTAAATGTTCATGTATTCTGTATTAGTCTGATACTGATGCAATGTAATCAATCATTCATGTTCACAGTTGTTTATATACCCTCTAGTGAGGGACAAAAAGTACAGTTTGGGCAAAATAGAAGCTAAGAATTTTTATTTTGTACTGAAGCAACTGACCATTTTAAAATCTAGTGATTTTTACTCTAAACAATGACTATGTTATCTCATGTGTAGTGGAGAGCCAGGAAACCTAGAAGGGAAAACTATTAAGATTTAACATATTAGTATCACCTTTATCCCAGCCTGTGAAATGATGATGACCATATAATCTCAGCAGTTTCTTCTGTGGATTTTTGTAATAAGTTATAGCTTACCTCAACATTTTGGCAAACAACATACATAAGTATACATTGCCTTTTTTTGTTCTTTGTGCAGTAGCCATTGCTGTCTTTTCTTTCCTGCCTTTTTTAACCTGCCTTTTGCTCTTCGAATACCAGTCACCTTTCCGGAGATCTGAATAATTAACATTGTTTTTTAATATATGTTAGGTAGAGAGACAAATAATAAATACATGAAATCTGCTTTATTCAAACAACAATACAAATAATCAAGAACAGTCTAAATGATAGCTAGCTTAACAATTGTCTCTAACCTGTGTTTAATTATTTTTCACCAAAAAAAAAAAAAAAAGACTGAAAGTATTAATGAAAAACTTTTATTACGAAAGTTCTTAAGACATCAGAGCTCCAAAAAGATGGTAACTAATTAAATACTAAATATCTAGGGTGCTTCTTTTCACAAGTACTCAGCAGTATTTGTTACAGTTCAGATGAAATAATTAAATTTTCCATTAATCCTTATTTTTACAACATCTCTTTTGTATGGTGTGTTCAATATTTTGCCTTCTAGAGTTTTTCATGCACTGTGTGGGGAAAAATAACACAAGACAATCAGAAACTTCTAAACCAAAAATCAATCTTTCAGAAAAGAGAAATTAATTTCCTGGAAACTTCTATAAATCACTATTTCTATGTTTGTCATATTTTTTCCAGGTTCTGTGCTTATTAAATGTATTATAACAATAACTAAGGCTGTACTTTTTGTACAACATCTCTGACTTGCTACACAGAGGTTGTTTTCTGTGCTGCCTGATATTAACAATGGCTATTTAACAAGTGAATGTGACTTATTGGTCCTCAAGGTTCTTCAAATATTCTAACTTCAGTGTCACTTCTAATTTATCCTGCCCATTTCTTTGGATCTTTCTTCAATAAATCCAATAATAATTAAGGGCCTTATTGGCATCCTTATTCTGGCCTATACTCAGTGTGTTTTACTGTGCCAGTGTAGGGTTACTACTTGGCAACTGGTTTTTATTTCACGTCTGTGTCTGTTCTCATCTGACATGTGTTTCAACACACCTTTCTTTGTTGCCTTTTTCCATTGCATTTGGTACCAAATTAACATTGAATCTAGACCTGCTCACCTATTCCTAGTGAACTGTAATCTTCTTTTCTGTTGTTCCAGTCTCCTGCCTAAGCGTATTCACACACTGCCTCTTTTTCTAGGCAGCAGAAGTTATTATTTCCCAAGAAACTTGTGTGTCAGGTACAGATTTAGTGAGCAGGATGAGAAAGCTTCATTTGCCCTCAAGTCTAACTTCTTAGGAATTTAAAGTCAACTTGTCAACGGCTGAATGTTTAGATGTCAAGTGTAGGGACATCAAGCAGTCTTTCATTATTCTTATCCACACTCTGGAAATGCAGGGATGTGAGCTATCACACTGACACCCCTCTTTCCACCACATAGCATGATGTTATGAGGAGAGACTTCCCTCTCTTCTGCTTGCACCATCATCAGTGTTTCATCTGCTTCTATTTCATTCCTTTAGCTATGGTGAAATTTTGACAGAGAAGTGGTTCTCTTGCCTAATTGCTATTGTTATCACTGCTTCGGCAATTGGTGTTACCAAATAGCTATTTCTATGTCTCTTTGGTAGGCACAGTAAGATCTAATATTGAGATTTTCATGTCTATAACTTCTTAAATTACTCAGCAGTATGCAGAATAAAGTTGAAAAAAGGTACATTGCCTATGATGTTATCTATAATTGTAAAATTGTTTCAGCCTGTGAAGTTCTTTCCTGAATGTTCTCCAGAAATTCTAACTTCAAGAAATAATTAAGAAGAGCTTTCTTTTGTAATATTTTTTTATTTTATTTTGACTGTGGTCCTTTATGTCCATAAAATCCCTTGCTGTTGATAACTGTGCATGTCTACATTCCTGGCCTATATTCTACCATGAAGATTTTTTACTGAACACTGACAGAAAAACATTCCTTTTAGTGTATCCATGACACAGTTCTACCCTGTAATGTGTAAAGTATCGTTCTTTTATTTAGCACAACCAGGTTACTGTCCTGTCTCTGAAATCTGGTTTATACATCAACTTTCATGAGGCATAAGTAGATATCACATAGTATGTCTCTTTTACTTAAGACTAACTCCAGAATCTGATTGTTTTCTTGTGTCAAGTTGTCTTTGTTCAGTGTTTTATCAGACTGAGCTTATCCTTACATGAGAAATATATGTTTTACAATCCTTTTTGAATTAGACTAAATTCACGTTATACTGTAGAAAACTGAATATAATTTAAGGACATGGCCTTTCATGTCATTTTTGCTGTATAACAGGCTACTAACTCCTGGAGAAACTGTTTCCTTGTAGTGTGGATTGGTGTACTCAGCTGGAAAAACAACTGTCTGGATGGCAAGGCTCGTTGTCTGTGGTCCACTCCAGGAGTCTGATTCAGAGTGGGCTCGCCATGGTGTGCAGCTTCCTTCGGGGCACATCCACGTGCTCCAGCATAGATTCCTCCATGTGTTGCAGTGTAGATATCTTATTTGACATGGTCCTACATGGGCAGACATCATACTTCACCATGAACACCTCCACAGGCTGCAGAGGAATTTCTGCTCCAGTGCCTGAATCACTTCTTTCTGCTCCTGCCTCCCTGACCTTGGTGTCTTCAGGGTTTTATTTTTTTCTCACTCCTCTCTCTACCAGCTGCTACAAAGTAGTTTTTATCATTTTTCAAATCTGTTTTCACAGATATACCACTAGCTTTATTGATAGGCTCAGCTTTGCCCAGCAGTGGGTACAATTTGGAGCCAGGTAGAATTCACTTTGCCCAAGACAGATTCTCTTCTCACAGGAGCCTCTCCTGCAGCCCTCCCTGCTATCGAAACCTTGCCACATAGCCTCAACACAACCAGTTTCCAAAAAAGTAAAGTGATTGAGAAACTTCTATGATCAAGAAGACACTCCCAAATTTCATCTTTACTTAAATTAATTAACCAGTAAGATAATAATTCCTGCTTCAGCCTCAGCTTTTAACTTCCAGGAACAAAATCCAGCTCTTGAAGAATCACATAATGCAATCTAATACTTCACTGAGTAGCTCTTATACTATTCTCCTCTACTTAGGCATTTATTCAGAGTATGGTACTGTTTTATCAGTCAGTGACCTTTGATATTCTATGACCAACGTTTTGCAAAGGATTTAATTCTTCTCCTGAAGTTAATTTATAATTTTTACTGCACTAGTTTTGGGAGGAACCCTATTTACGCTTTTCTTTCTCTTTTCACACAGTGATCATGAACATTTTCCTTGAGATCACTACTTTATTTTGCTTGCACTCTTTTAAATTTGCTCAAATTTCTACTAGTTTTCCTACCATCATGCTTCCAATTTATAATTCACAGATAGGACTTATTTACATTCCTGTTTCCTTCTCTGTGGGGGGAGCACCTGTCAGGGGCACCTCTAGGGGACTGCCGAGAGGATAATTTTTACCAATGGATGAAACCATCTGCTGCTAACTAGAGACTGCCACAACCACCAACTATATACCCTTTGCCATAGAGCTGCTGTTTTTTGTAAGTTTTTCTACTGTTCAGGTGTTATAGTTAGGATAAAAGATGTATTAGATAGGTCATTATTACCATTCTATTACTTCTGTATGTTCAACTGTTCTGATTAGTTATAGGAACCCCAGTTACAGCCCCCTGATTGGTTCTCGTACCCCTAAAACCTTACTGGCTAGCCAGTGGGGCAGTGCAGCACCACCCTATAAGGCTAAGCCACCTCCAGTTTTCCCTTATAAGTTATAAACCCTCCTTCCCTTTTCCTTTTCTGTCATGATCTGCCCCTAACTCCACCCAAGTTCTAGAACCCTCCGACCGAACCCTATAAGAGTCCCAAGTGCCCCTAATAAAGTGTTCACACTTGTTCACACCTGTTCACAGCCTCCTCTGTGTGGACCGTTCCTTCTTTCCCTTCCAGACTGTGACACTTCTCATCTCTTAACATGAAAAGGTCTTGACAACCATGTAAAAGACATTTCAGCACCTACCAAGATCTTAGTGATAAGTCAGATAAATCTGTTACAAAAAACAGGTCTCTTCTACAGGTATTTGAGTTCCTTATATAGACTTTAATTTAACATAAAATATTTTTTACGACTGTTTCTCCACCTCTTTCTTTCTTCACCTTCCTATATCAAGGTTTAACCTCATCTACTAGTAGTTCTTAAAAATGCTAAGTTATTGCTGGACAGTTTTCAATCTTATAACCTCTGTCGTCTGCTCAAAAGTCCATGGGATTATTTTTGTATAAATGTTTTGATGTTACCAGTGGGGATCCAAAAAGATCTGTTTTTCAACTAATGCCTTTATTTGTACCAAATTTCCTCTGGAAAATGACAGTGAATATCACTTGCAATTCTCTCTCTTGGAAGTAATCTACAATACAAGTAATGCATTTTTATTAGAGTGACAGCTCTCATCAGATATTTTGAGTGCTAGAATCTAGCACCAAATGAAGCAGTGATGAGGCTTGGAGCATGTCCCAAAACTGGGAGGAGCACAAATATTTTCACTATTTGTTCAGCGGGCAACAGACTATGTGAAGTCATTTGTGTATTCATTTTAAGTTATAACCTTATGCTAAATGAAACACTACCTAATTAAGTTTTTAAGAAATTTACTTTAAAATTAGTCTAGTCCAGTGTGGACAGCTACCTGGTTCATAAATCTAGCATCATGTTTTTGTCAAATGTTTCATATTTTCTAGGAACAATAATAATTGAAATGTATCTTACAACAGGGATTTGGGATCCTGTTTTCAAAGACTCTTAGATGTTCACCTAGTTTCAATACTTCAGAATAACCTTGGCTTTTGAGTTAAGTGAGGCATGAGTGGTGTATTGGTGACTCAAATTAAAAACACAGAAACAGATATGTGAAAAGCAATGTAATCCTGGTCTCTACCATCTAGCACATTACTAGAACGGAGATGGTTTGGAGAAACTTATATTCCCACTAACTGCACTGTTTGGTCATTTAAGTTTTATTCGGTGAATAGGATGAAAAATGAACTTGATCCTTTAATTCCTATAAAGTAGACGTTATTAACCAACAGGAAATAGATTGTTTTTTCATTTCTTTGAATTCTAATCTGTGTTTTCTGAGCGTGTGTCAAACAAAATAAACAATGTGTAATTTTCATTTTATGTGAACAAAAGAATATATCAAGCTAGCTTGTTCTTTAATGTTACATGATGTTCAGCAGCAGGATATATTCTTGCAAAAAAGTTTTAGGAACAAAACTCATTAAAGACTAACCAAGGTGCCCTGAGTTTGACTTGGATCCTGAATGTTCAGTCTGCTAAACAGTGTGATAAAGTTTATGTTCCATCAATTTGTGAATGTGCTCTTTGGAAGCGGTTTTTCTTCATGCCTGAAGGATAAGCAATAAAGGGAAGAGACACAGCATGTGAAGCAGATACCATCCAGATGCACTCTGATGTCCTTTTTCTGCTCTGTGTCAGATAATAGATGGGATTGTTACCAGTGATTATCTACTTAACTCAGTTTTGTGTTCAGTGAAAATGACAGATTTAACTCTCACCTTTCGTATTATACAGACTTTATCTTTTTTTTTTTTTTTCCCCCCTCTTTTGTGTTATGGGGGGTTTTTGGTTTTGGTTTTTTGTTTTGTTTTGTTTTGCTGTTTGGGTTTTTTGGTTGGTTGGTTGGTTTCGTTTGGGTTTTTTGTTTGGTTGGGTTTTTTTGGTTGATCGGTTAGTTTGTTTTGTTTTGTTAAGAAGAAGAAACTAGTAGGCAGATATTAGAGGCAGAACTTCATTGTCAAGCAACACCACAAAGCACAACATAAAACATGAAGTGACTGAGCATGAACTCTGCTTGGTGAAAATTCACAGATTATTTGAATACTGGATGGTAGCTTCCATGCCTAACACAGCAGTTTTAAAATTACCAGGATATAATTTCAATGTTTAAATTAAAAATTCATTGTATGACAAAGTGGTACATTGAAGACTTAACCTCTTGGATCAGTACTCCTCCCACCACTTTACGATAGGTCTATGGTCACAAGCCCTTGCTGGGTGCAGTTAGAGTCTGAGAAGCTGCCTATCCAAATAGCAAACCTAGGTCATAGCTGCTGAATGTAAAAATCTTTGGTGTTGGTGTTCCACATTCACATTACAGAACACAGAGAATTGTTTCATCCCCTTCTGCCACTCCCAAAAACTGGATAATTTAGGTTTTTTGAAAGTAACACTGTGAGGCCTACATCAAAGCATAAGAGATGTTATGACATTGGAGTATTCTGTAGTTAAGAAAAGTATCCTCCTAGCTGATACGTGAAAATAATGCAATTGTGAAACAACTGCTCTACTTTTTCTGTGTGAAAAGGTATGGACAGGATTTCCTTCTGGCTATCCCTCCCTGCCCTTAACTCTAAGCACAGACTTGAGGGAAGAGTCATACAAGGAACATTACTTGCTTAAACGAACGTCTTTGTCATCTTTCTCAAAATGTCTCTCCTGGAATGGAATCTGGTAGAGCTTCTTGATTTTGGAGGTTCTGCCTTTAATAATTATGATAAATAAATCTTTCACCTTTTATTTTTTTTTCTTTCTTACTTTTAGCGATAATAAGCCATTTGGTTGTATTCATGACCAATTTTACATAGAGATTTGTGAGTTTTCCCAGAAATGGAAAGATTTGCCTCATTTCTCCTAGATGACCACTTATCTTTGAAATATTTTTTTTTCCTTTTATTTTCAGGAGAGACAAGTGTTAATTCAGTCACCCAGCTAGAGAATTATGAAATACAGATAAGCAGAAATCTCATGAACATGTAGGAAGGTTCAGTAAAGTCTTGAACACAGATCTAATAAAAAAGGGTTGAAGCAAATGAACTAAAATATGTGATGAGTTGTTAAGGACCCAAGATTCACTTTTGCACTTTTGCACAGATCACAGGTGTCTTGACTGCAGTGAGAAATTATTTTCAAGCATAAAGGAACTAGTCTGCAGGTAAAGTCCTCAAGGGTATTTTCCAAACGCCAGGTAAGCTAGCAGCTTAGTTAGATGTAATATACCCATAAATAACTCTTTAGAATTGAGGGGTTATGCTGTAAAATCAAAAGCCTTGATTCTTGAAATTTTTATGTAATATAAATAGAACAGAATTATGTTTGATTAGGAAATTTCAACCCATGACCCTAATGGTTGGACTGAGTACTGATACATAACAGGCTAACAAGGAAATAATATTCCAGTTGTTAAGCATGGAGTCGGACTCCAATATTGCATTGGTTTCATTTGGAAACATTTCTGTCACTCATGTAGTCAGAAGCAAGAGGTCAAGTTGAATAAAATTTTACCTCGTTTTATGATTAAGTCTGAAGATATTTCAGGTAGAATATGAATCAGGATGAAAATTTGCTGGGCTCATTGTGCTTGCATATTGCAGACCCAAATCCAAAGAGAAATAAGAACCTTCTAAAAAAGCTTAGTGGAATCAGAAACTGCAGAGTTTTTCCTAACAAGAAGAAGAAATTCTTCTTCTGAGAAGAAACTGTGTTTGATGATACAAGTCAGTGGCCATCCTGAAAATATCAGAAAGCTAAGAGGCTCTTCTCTGGCTGTAGTCAAATCCTAAGGTATCAGTACAAAAAATCACAGTGACAGATAAGCAGAATACTATGTAGGGTTTGGTTTGATTTGGTTAGTTTTTTGAGCTCTAGAGACTTTATATCTTAAAGTATTCACTGAACATGAATAACCATTACAAGATTGGAATACAGGCAAAAATTATTTTAAATGGACTTATTGTAAATGATGCTTTTTAAACACCACATTAAATGGATTCATTTTGTATAAATTACAAAAGCAGGGTCATATAGATAGGTGAAAACAGAAAGGAACAGAGAGACAAAAAGGTAATTGCGCAAACTATAGTGCCTAGCACTTGCATAAGCACATTGATTCCAATCAGTTTTCTTCTTTTTTTAAAGTCATTAAGTACTCCTAACTATTCTTTGCAAATATCTGAAAGACATTTAGAAGTGTCATGATCTAAGAGCTGATTCTAAAAAAAAATCTTGTTTGAAAAAAGTTTAAGCCCTGAATAATTAAAAATAATGTTAAAGATGCAAATGGAGCAGCTTTGCGTACACAAGTGAAAGATTCTGGAAATGAGGGAAATGCAAAATGTGACACATCACATCCTCTTAGTCTTTTAATTTTCCCTTTCACTCAACCATAGTGTCTTTAAAAAAAAAAATCCAGCCTTAACTGGAGTCATGTGTAGATTCTTTTTCTCTAACAAATGTCATCCATATTCATAAGAACCAATTGCTCTGGGGAGCATGGTTTCTACTAGAACCCAATGGCTCTGCACATTTTATTCTCAGAAGTATAGTATCACATATCTTTAATTGCCATAATGACAGTGTGCTGTTTAATTCATCTCATGGTACCATGCAGGCTGAATTATTGTCTGGTTCAAACAACTAAGCTTGTCAAAAGAATTAGGCAAAGGTGACTTTCTGGAACAGCAATTGGTTAAGTGCCTATCTGGCAGATTACAGCTCCTGAAGTCATGTACAACACAGGGGATAGAGGAGAACTCTCTAAGTTTTTGTTCTAACTCTGTAAANAGCAATTGGTTAAGTGCCTATCTGGCAGATTACAGCTCCTGAAGTCATGTACAACACAGGGGATAGAGGAGAACTCTCTAAGTTTTTGTTCTAACTCTGTAAATGGACTAGAATAGTCATTAGCACAAATTCTCCTTGAAAGTGTATGAGGGTTTTCATCTACAAAATTATGTGAAATGACAATGTAGAAGAGTATTTTTTTAGAAATCTCACCTTTTAAGGTTTTGGGGTGTGGTTTTTTGTTTGTTTGTGTTTGTTTGTTTGTAAAATCAGTCTTCAAAGCCATTTGAACTTGCTCTGTTGTATGGGCACATCCTAATTCTTCCAGTTCTGTAGCCCTGTCACTTTCTTATATTGATGGAATAATACTCTATAAATCCCTGGGTTATTAATGTGTTCATTCATTTAAATAAAATAAATTTGTTTTAATATGACATCAGAATGAGATCTATGTAATAAGAGCTTATCCATTTCAGAGTTTCCATCACAAGACTTTCTCAGAAAGCTGCTTGAACATTTAGAGTGGGTTTTTTTTTAGTTTCATCACGAACTACTCTGACAAATCCTGAAAATAAATTAATGAAAACTTTTCTTTTTGTTTCAATATCCTGTTAAAAGTGATTATTACAAAAGTTTGAACAAGACATAGTAGCAGGCTCATAGTTTAGAATAAGAATTTGAAATCTATCAAAACACATACCCTCACTGTCAGGGCTATAAACTCTATTTTTTGTAAGAACTGGAGACAAAACATGAAGATGGAATTCTTTAGAGCTTCCATTTCCATTTACATACATCTGCTAGAAACCTATTAGAGTGTAGCAGGTAAATTCACCTATGACTTCATTTTTACTGAGCATGCTCTGGTATTAGGGCACTTTCTCGTGTTCTCAGTTCTATTTCATCACGTAGAATGGAGCATAATGCTGCCTGACTTGAAATAACTATATTTGCATCCACAACTATTGTCATGGGTTTCTGTAGCTGAATTTTAGTAGAAGGGGGGGCTTCCAGGATGGTTTCTGTTAAAAGCTGCTAGAAGCTTCTCCTATCTTGTGGAGCCAATGATGGCCAGGTCCAGAAGGGGCTTCCTGCTGGTTGACAGAGTTGAGCCAATTAAGAATCACAGTCACGCCTCTGTGATAACATATTTAAGAATTCAGAAGTGTTGCGCAGTGGAAATTTTCCAGCCATGAGATAACAATGCAGAGACCAAGGTCGGAGCAGGAGGAGGTGAAGGAGGGACCCTACGCTGGAGCGGGGTGCAGGGGGGGGAAAGGACTGAAAGCTATTCCCCCACCTCTCCCTGAAGTCTGTGGACATCTTTCAGGGTGTGGAGACCCCCCTGCAGCCCCTGGAGTAGCAGGTGGATGCCCGAAGAAGCTGTTGCCCTGTGGAAGGCCTAGGATGGAGAAAGATCCTGGAAGAGACTTGCAGCCATGGAGAAGGAGGTCCTGGAAAAAGAGATCCACCTGGAGCAGCCACCTGCAAAACTCCCATTCCCTGCTCTCTCGAACTGCTGGAGGGAGAGAGGAGTGGGAGGAGAGGGGTGTTCTTAAGACTGATTTATTTCTTACTTTTTAGTTTTAGTACTTTTAGTTTTAGTTCTTATCTTGCTAGCAATAAATTTAAGTATTTAGCTACTCTGAGTTTGTTTTGCTGTTATCTCTCAGCTGTTTTTTGCCTTTTCTCCTTTTCCTGTCCCTCTGGGAAAGGGGGTCCTGGAGGTTTAGGTGGACACTGGGTGAAAATCACCACAGCTATGGTGAGTGAAAAGTGCAAGATAAAAAAGGCACATATGAAAAGTAAAAATAAATGCTGTTTTGTAGTTTGGTGAAACTAACCTGCAGAAAAACCCATCTGACAATCCAATGTGTGATGTCATGTGAAGAACCTGATGTTTTCCAACTTCATTCACTTCTAGAACAACCTTAAAAAAACTAATTAATTGTGATATTCTATACAAATGAGCAAAAGTCACCAAACTACAATTTTAGAATTAAAATTTCAGAATTATTCCTTTCAATAATATTTAACTTATGACTTTAACCAATTATTTAATTTTTACATTAAAATTTACTTACATAAGATGTGAGAAACACACACCTAATGTGATAAATCTTATGTATTGTGTGAGAAATTTGGTAAAATTTCTCCTCTAAATAGGATAATTCAGTCTATAACAAATCTCCACCAACTCAAGTGAAGTTTTCCAATAAGTTATTATTTTCATGTCTTTCTCCAGCAATGCTGACTTTTGATACATTATTTTTATAGAAAATGTCACTAACGATAACAAGAAATACTATTTCTCTCATCTGCCCCAAAAAAGTTTTACCTTTCCACTTTTTCACTGTATTCCAAATATAGAGAAACATGACACTTTTCAGTATTAAATCTTTAATTCCTCATCCTCTAATGTGTTTCCCCTGCTTAAAGTGAGTCGATGACCTAATGTTGTACAGCAAATAAGACTGAAAACAGAAAAAAGGTTAGTCAAAGTTGAGAAAAATAATTCAGGTGACATCTTTGATGGACAAAAAAATCTCATTTCATTCCAATTAGTGCATATATTAACATTCAAAATATCTTCACATAAAAAAAAAAAAAAAAGAAAAAAAAAAGAAAATTGTTCAATGAAAAAGGGTTGTGCATAATGATCTAAACATTTTCATTACAATTGTTTTAATTTTAAAATTAGTAATGCAAGCAAAACATGTAGGGGAAAGTTCTGATTCTCAGCTATCAGGAAAAAACAAAAGAAAACTGACAAAAGACACCATGATATGTGATTGTGATTACCTTGGTGAAGACAAATACACATGGGCAGAAAAGGGCTTTACTGTCAGTTATTTGGAAATAGTTCAGTAATGAAAAGTATTAGAAATTTATTTTTCATGAGTTGTAATAATTCTATTGTATAGCTTTTGAATTAGCATAATATAAACATTAAGTTAGAAAGCATGCACTCACGAAATTTGTTATCACCTGCATTCTCGATTTTATTCTGTTTGAGATATGTTCAAACTTTTATATTCTTGTACATGAAAAGAAATTAATTTTAAGTGATACAAGTTTAGTTTTATTCCCCTCATAACAAACTTCTCATTCACAAATTAAACTAAAGATGTTTGACAGATTATATGTTCTAGTTCAGTAACCTCGATTTTCTGTTGAACTGGTCTTCTGCAGTTTGAAAGACAGTGGTAGCCCAGGGACATAGTATAAAAATAAGTTTCATATGGTTTGCATTTCTTTTCAGCTTTTATTATTTTACTGCTAATGTAATATTTTCCTAAGAAAAAGATTTTGTTCTAGTCATTCTTTGCAGTCCTACCTTTCTTGGGACTTATTTGAAATAATGATATTTAAAATTAAATGCAGGGCTGTTCTAATTTCCTAAAGCAAAATCTTTTAAGATTTTTTAAAAGCCCTTTGGGATCGAAGAGTTAAAAAAAAAATCTACCATCAATGTTTTTTTCCTGTCCAAGCAGTATGATCTCTAACTTCTGCATATGTAAAAACTTGTAGAAAAATCTCTGCATTTTCAAAGGCATCAGTTACACAGTAATGAAAGTGCATTTTCCCATGAGCACAACATTCTTAACACCCTCCTGAAAACAGGGCTCAGAATAGGCAAAATATAACTTTCTTTTGAAAGTGTCTTTTTCACTGCTGAAGCCTAGATAGGTGTTGCAGAAAGAGAAGAGGAAAATTAAGGTAACACTCATTCAATAGAAACAGAGAACAGCCTCAATTCGTAACAGATAATTGAATGATGCATATTAAATAGAAGGTTAGTTTATAATTATAAAACTTTTTAAGATTTTTCATCAAGTCTAGCAAGATGTATCAATATCATCAATATCTAGAAAGATATTATTAAGAGTTCTAAGAAGCATGTCAGTTGTAAACAAAAGACAGATGTTGGAAGAAATTTTATCTTCCTTAATTCAGACTTGCACCCTAGGAATGCTGTGTGAGCCACAGTTGAATTCAGTTAAGCACTATTGATGGCACTATCAGTCATAGAAGCAGAAACATTCCTTCCATCTCTATTGATCTACACAGATGTTTACAGCTTTCATATTTTGCTACCTACCATGACATCAAACTCATAACCTTCACTAAGACATAACCTTATTGGAATACATTGCTCTCCACTGAAAATCCTCCATAGCTTAGTCACCTTCTTTCAGAGCACTTTTATAATCAGAACTAAGGGTCTATGACCAGGTCCTACGCTGTGGTTTCCTTCCACCTCTGGGCATTCAGTTATGGCTCCTCAAGCTATAGCCTTGCCTCTCAGGCTTCAGCTACATGTACTCTCCTACTGCAACACCAGTTCCCTTAAATCAGAACCCAGCTATGTTGCACTTATTTGTAGATAATCTCAATAAGCTAATCTTCCACCTTCTGCACCAGGGCTATGCAGAGCCATGGTAAGACACTTAGCCTTTTCCATAGGTTAGAATCACTTAACAGGGACCTTCACAACTGTTTTGTTGGGTCAGCATATACTAAAGCATATGTTGCTGGATGTTCAAAACCCACGTGGATGGATTTCTGTGTAACCTGCTCTGGGTGGCCCTGCCTAGGCAGAGGGCTGGGACTAGATGATCTCCAGAGTCCCCTTCCAATCCTAACAATTCTGTGATTCATAAGATAAATTTGATTGATTTACCAAGGTACAATTCTATATTGCAAAGCTAGTTTAAGAGTCTTACAATCTTTCTGTTTCCTCTCTGTGTGCCTCTTCCGTCCCAAAGCAATTGACTATTCTATCAGTTGTGTTGATACTGCCATTTGACATGACGTTATAAATTAGATCAGTGGAATCATCTAGATGAAAGAAAGAATAGAGCAAAGGAAATGTATACAAAAATTTAAACATTTTTTTCATTAGGCAACTTTTCCTCTGAATAATCTTTTCCCCTTGCTCTTCTTTAGACTGCCTCCAGCTAGTAGAGTTTCTTCTGCTATCAAGATGCCTGAAGGCTGACATAGTTATTTAAATTGTAAAAGTGTAGAAAAATCTATTTTAAAGATCCTATCTGGTTAACGTCAGGCTAGTTTTTCAGATTGTAGAAGTCTGACTGCTGTATTATGCAGCTAGGCAGTATCATAGTGGTTTACTCTGATTTTTGATTTCTAAAAGAAGTGTTATAAGTGCAATACTGCTAAAAAATGGACAGAGAAATATGCAGAAAAATAGAAATAAAAATTCTTGTCTCCTTAATTGCTAGTAAGCTACAGCAAAAGGAATATGATATCTTACCTGAGATTAAAAAGGAATCACAGAGTTTGTTAACTCTTGAGGTATCCTCCTACTTTAGTTCTCATTGCAGAGCAATTTCATTTTCCAAAAATCAGGTTTTTTTCATCCAGTTTGAGGTTCTGGAACTGAACCAGATGTGTTTCAGAAGTACACGTAATACTTGGCAATGTTTGTTTAGTCCATGGGATGACTATGTAGATACTCCAAAGCAAACTTTTCATACTAGATATATTGTGTTCTGAGTCTTCCTACTAATTTGTTTTATTATTCCACTGCTATTGCATCATAATGCTTGATAACGTATATCCAATCTTAAAAACACTGAAACAACACCTCAGCCTTGGCCATATTGACAACCACCAGAGGTCCACTCTGGCCTCCAATCTGGAGTCGTGGAGACACACAATCTATAACGCTGCTGTCTCCTTTGAAACAGCATGCAGAATCAGCCTGGAGGAGAAAAGACAATGCAGAAAGAACCGTGCCTTGACAGTGCCACCTACGGAGACTTTCTGCTGTACCTTTTGCAACCGGACTTGCCTATCTCACATTGGCCTTATCAGCCTTATCAGCGCGCTTGCAGCAAGCGTGAATAAAACCCTCCCAAATCTTTGTTTGCGAAGTCTAGCCATGAATCTTAAAAATATGAAAGGAAATTAACAATTGGACACTTCTGTGCTCTGAGAAAAGGGAAGAGATTGAAACCATTTTCTTAGTTATAGCCCAAAATATGTATTTTTATGGCTAAAAATTACTGTGTGAAAACATGATTCAACACAACTTTTGAAATTTAGCTATTTTTAAATCTTTATTAAATGATTTCTAGGGTAATTTATAAGATGCACAATATAGGGGTTTTCCAGTTTTTTATAGAGTACTTTAGGTGCACGGGTAGAGTGGAACTGAAGAATAATTAACTATTAAAATTTTATGGGGCAGATAAATGTTTTTTTAATTAGTAATATTTACAAAAGGGCTTTTTCTTGGTGTTTTAACTGCTTTCTTTGCACTTGTTCATTTGCAAGTTTATGTACACAATGATATTATGATATCATTCATATGCTGAAGTTCAATTTAACTGACATATTATTTCCACATCATTATAATAGCCATGTTTTCCCAATTGCTATAGCTAGATTTTTAGAGAAATGTTCCATGCACCATGACAATACAGCTTAGTAAACTGATCTCCTGTTATTTTAAATAAGATTATGGTATGTTGTTTCAGGCATTACTTAGTTGCATTACACACCATCTGTGGTTGCAGACAGGTTGAGATTTCTTTGTTTTGTGGGGTTATGTTCCCCAATTTATCTGGCCTCTGGCCATGATCCTTGATGATTATTTATGTATTTATGTATTCTTAGATTAAACATTTATTGCTTCATTTTTCTTACATATCTCATGACTTCACCAAGAACTGAATAGATATTCAGAACCATGTTATTTCTGCAATATTTGAGCAGAATAAGTTCCTATACATAGACATATTAACATGCAGACATAAACGTTGTATGCATACACATACACTTTAGAAAAGTCTCACCTCAGTACTTTCATAAGGAAAACATTGTTCTTTGGATGGTTTCATGTGAATTTTGCAACTGCTAAAATGCCAATCCCAACAAGCAAGGTAAAAAATGTATTACTCACCTGGTTCATTAATTCTTATTGGATATTAAATGTTTGGGTCAGGTTTTTACTGATCAGTAGTTTAGTGGCTTACAGTGAAAAATAGGTTTAGACATGCCAGGTCTCTATGCATTGGAAGAAAATACTGTCAAAATGATAAAGTGTTCTCTACAAAGACTTTTGGAATTTCAGCAATATATAGTAATGCTCAATGAGATTATAGCACTTGGTAAAACTTGGGTTGTCACCCACTGACATTTGTTCAACATAAAATTGAAAGTAAGAGTGTCTGTTCTCTCAGATGCTGATGTATTAGTGATTTTTATGTGCCTAAAAAAGAAAAAAAATATAGAATAAGAATATAAAAATATGTATGTTTTCAAGAACTGTTTCACCTTCAGAGGAAGATGGGTATTCTTAAAATCACCCTTATTTTAAGAAGACTAATTTTTTTGAGCTTGTTCTAGAGTCAGTGGATACCCTCAAGAGGATAATTCAGAACACATAAGTTGGATATTTTTATGCAGCATTTCATCCATTTTTTTTAGTTAAATTGTTTCTTTTTACCAGACAGCCAAGCAAGACCATTATTTGTACACTGGAATATTTAGTCTTTTTGTGGTAAGAAGCTGCAGTTGCAATGTAAGAGTACATAAAGATATATTATTGAAAAGAATAAGCACTGATTGGGTGAGGATATACCATGAAATTGTATAAAGTTCTCAGACAGCACATTATTGGCATCCCTAATGCCATTGCACCGAAAGAATTCAAGTATGTTTTCTTTCCAAACATTTCTCAAAAATATAAGTAGTAAAAATGAGTTTGTAGACCCAGAACATTCACTTATAGTCTTTAGAGATATTAATCTTCACCAATCAGTGAAAAAATAAACAAGTTTAACAGAAATAATTGTCTCAGTAGTTTTTTTGTCAAGACCTCTAAGATCATCAGTTCTAACCATTAACCAGGCACCACTGTGTTCCCCATGACTGAATACCAACAAAAATCCTTCTCTGGATCCCTCATGTAAACAGGCAAAACAGCAAAACATCTAGGCTTACTCTCATTGTGCTAAACATCTTCATAATGCTAATCTAATGGTGTAAACACAAGAATAATAAATTTAGGACTTCCAGATTCCATCTGTTCTGTTTGCAAAAATCAATGTATTTTGTTGAAGGCTTAATACTTGTAAAGCACTGACTCTTTTGTCTGGTTCAGCTCAAGAAAATTTTCTCAGCTATGCCTTGAAAATTCCAGGACTTTAAATAAAATTTTTTTTTCTGATGTCTTCCTTGGTACAACTTCGTCCTCTCATGATCATCAGCATAGAAAGATTCAAATCTTCAGGCCAAACCTACATAAGTCAATGACGACACTCTCATAGAATGTTTCTTTATAGAATGTATTAAAAATTCCATTCTTTTCATATTTTTGTAACTATGCAAGTTGCTTGCTTTATCAACATTAGTCATTGTATTACAAAAGTACTGTATAAAAAACACAATAGAGGAAACTGCTGAGACAAAAAAGTTAACTAGAGCTACTAAAAATTTTCTGCTAATCTATCGCTTTCTACTAATCTGACTTGTTAGATATATTATTACGTCCTAGTTACAACAGCCTGGACCAGTTTGTCACTATGTGGGTGTAACCAAAACTTTGCATTCTAAGCCCTCTGTGTCATTTCTCTTGAACTGTTTATAATGGATCATTTGCAGCAGCTGACCAGCGCACACCTGGCACCTCAGGCTACAACCTGGATGTTAAGGAACCATGTGAGATACAGGACTATTCCTGTCTTCACACCGATGAATCAGCTATGATAACTCCTCTCCAGAGAGGCATCAGCACCTTGAGAGGTCATGTGTACTAATGGGCCATCATAGATTTCAAAATTATCCCATGAATCACAGAGCTGAATCATGAAACTCACTGCTCTAGGGGAGGTACTGGGCATTCCTACCTGAAGCTGAGCATACATGATTCTCAGGTTTTGGGACTTCTGTTACCACTTGTCTGATGCTGAGATGAACCACAATCTCAACAGGACTGAGATTGCCACTCTCAACAAGGCTGTGACCACAGTCCTCACCAACAGGTTTTGTTTCCCTTTCCCTTGTCCTTTTCCTTTTCCTTTCCTTTTACTTTCCTCTTAACTGGACCACATGGTCCTCAGCACAGGGGCTAAGGAACACCATTCTGTTTGTGCCCCACAGTGCTGGGTTATACATCTGATTCTGTGGATTAAAATCTATTTTTTTCTGTATCATTGTATTTATTGTTATCTTTTTATTAAATTGTAACTCTGACTTGTAATCTCTTTTTCAGTTGTATTCATGTCTCCTGCCAATTTACATTTAAATCAGCACATCTTTTCAAGGACAACTTGAGTTTTTCACTTTCTTATTTTATGTCTTTCAAACACTAGCTCATTAAACTATTATTAAATTATTATTATTAAATTATTTTCAATTATTTAATCAGAAATGCATTTATTACAAACTGTTCTACCTTTTCATTCTATTAATGTACTTCAGGTTGGAAAAGGTGGGTTTGTTTGTGTTTTTTTTTTGGTTTGGAGATAGCCCCTTGATACTTCATTTGTTAGTTCATCTTTTCAGCTGAGATTATAAAAGATCTATCACTTACCTTTACATAGAAAAATTCCTCATTTTCATGTCATGAAAATATACAGTTTTGCTATTCAAGTGGCTTGACTATTGACAACAAAGATTAGTTAATACAGAAAATACAAAAAAAAAAACAAAAAACAAAAAACACCCACACCACAAACTACTTTTACATTGTTACATTCATAACAGAACATCTTGATTATGAAACATCCTATTCATTGAAATTGAATCTAACTGTTGAGTTTGAAAAATGATAACATAAAGTATGAAAAGAAAAAATAAACCTGACTTTAATTGCAAAAGAAATTACTTCTGAATCCCAGGTTTTAAATACCAAAATTTGGAGCAAGGCTACATGAAATTAGTTAATATAAACTATTCTTGGTGTAAGCTCACTTCTTCACTTGGTGAAAATGAGCCCACGTGGTGTACTTTACTCTGCTCATAAGAAACTGGGATCTTATCACCCTAATTTCATTTGGATTAGATGTTAAAAGAGTATCAAAGAACCTGCAGATTTAAATACAATACCAAAACCTCAGTATTACATGGGTAATGCTTCTGTTACAAGAGTTGTAATCTCATGTGTAACAGATTAAGTGAAGGGATATCAGTAACAGACTAATTTGTTTTAATATTGGAAATTGTGACAAATGATATTTCAGAACAGTAGAACAAATTTAGACACTCCTACAGAATGCTGCATGTTATAAGGACATTTTTCTTTTTTTGCTGGGAATAGCGATTTGGACTTGTTTCAAGAGTTACATATTGGTGGGAAAACTTGATTTATAGTAGAACATATTGTTATCCCTGTAGGCCTGAGAGATTTGTTTCCTTCAAGGGCAGGTATCTTATTTTCAACAAGTAGAAAAGGCACAACCATGCAGAAGGTGGCACATAATCCGAACCAACGACTTAACCATAGGAAGAACTGTGGTACGGAAATATCCTCTCATGCCCACAACTAACAAACTTTCAGTTATTCTCCATTATTTGGGAATAAGATTGTGGAGGCTTTTATGTGGATAGTAAATGAAGACTATTTCACACCTGCATCACCCACCTGTTGATGGATAGTGCCACTCAGGGCAGACTCCTAGTACCTTTCATAAGTGTAAAATCCAGTTTAAGGTTTAGTAAATAAAATATCTTTTTTATTCATACTAATATTCATTTTTTATCTCAATACATATTTTTTTCCATAAAATAATTTTTTAGTAATTGAAAAATTTACATTATTTCAGTGGACTTTCCATGTACTATGGACTTCATTCAACTTGAGCAACCACAATATAATCAAATTTTCTAATAGAAAATGTTTGATGTGAAATATGGATGATCTGGGTTCACTACTAAACAGCAGAGTCAGAAGGATCCAGGCATTAGATTTTTGATATTTCCTCATTTTGAATGTATCCTGCGATTCCACCCATTTGGAGACACATGATTTATTTGAAAAATAGTTATTCAAGTCATTCTGAAGTGTGGTGTTGAAGGAGCATTGTGTGGTGTTGTAAGGGCATCTAAACAAGGACAACAATAATACTTAAATGAAAAATTGAGGGCTGGACTTTCTGATGTTCTTCACAAAGTATTACAGAAAGATGTGTAGTAAATAATATCAGTGTTTATTTGCATACCATAACATTTATTGGATTACTCTTGTAGCCTGGTTTTTAAAAATACTGACATCCATATCTAATTAGGAGAGTACAGCACAATTTCGAATATATTTGTGTTAAAAGAAAGAAAAGGTTCTCAATACTGTAAACATTTTTGGTTTAACTCATGATGTTCCTTTTCACTTCACGATGCTATAAATAAAATCTTGACTACAATTTAATATAAGGAAGGTTATTATCTAGAGCAACAATCCTTATTTGCACTGTACTTTTCTTTTCTTCTTCTCTTTTTCTCAATCAGTTAAGCTGCAGAAGATCAAATATTCACTGCCCTTCTGTTAGTATCTGGTTATTAACAGGTGGTTCTCTCCATATGAAGGTGCAAATGAGATCATATGCCAAAGTCAATAGTACTGTTTTATTTAACAACAAATATGAGGTAGAGAGAGGGAAGGTGGGGAGACAGGTAGGGAGAAAGAAACTGAGAGAGACAGAAATTAAGGAAGTAGATAAAGATATCACCACCACAATGATCCCAAAAACATCCTGCCGGGTCCTTCTTCTGGTCTTCTCGGTGGTTCACACCCCAAAGTCATGTTTCTGGGGTACCTACTGTTATACAGTACAAGCCCCAGGTGTTCATGGGGGTAGATACCATTCTGATAACTTGGGCTGACATGGGTATAAGCAGTTGTTTTCTCTCCTACAGCTTGCACAGTGGAATTTTGTCTGGTGTGCTAATTTCAAACTTATTTTATTTAGGTCTGTAGTCAATGCTTTCCTTACTCACAGTTTCCCATGGTGAGAATCTGTATTCAGATTTGCCTTACCAGTCCTGGTTCCCATTGTTGCCAGTCTTTGCATATCACAGGTTCCTTCGTGGCCTTATCTTACAGGAATTTTCTTCTTTCACAGTATTTTGAGAAAATTCACTGCATTCTTTGAGTCCTGTCATGTTCTTTTATGTGCATACAGGTTTAGTCATACAGTAAGTGAGTAGTTTCAATAGTTGACACACAGAACTCTGATACTGTGCAATATTAGGCTCTGGATACCAAATTTTTTTCAAGATCAATAAAATTTTCACTCATAAGAAAGTGCTACTAAAAATTAATTCCCTTTTGTTTCTGCAACAATTTTTTCTCTTTAATTTCTATATTAATTAAATTAAATATTATGATAATTTGCCTTTCTCTTTTATGATAGTAGAACTGTTTCCTAACTCTTCCTAAAAGGATTTTATTACATTCAGAAAAAGCAAAAGACTAATACAAGACTCACATACATTATAGAAAGTTCTGAAAATTTGAGGGATTTCAAAGAAGTGTAAGGGATACCACCACAGGTCATGTAAAAAGGTGCAGTTATCTGTAATTATCTGGTTTTATAATTTTTTTTAAATAGAATTTATGTGTTGTAGATCTTATATAATAACATTGGCCTAAATGTTAGAGAGGGCATTAAGTTTTCAGACAAAATATTCTGCAAAAGAAAAGTACTTGGATAAACCTGTATCTTAACAGTTTTACCATGAATGGTTCTATCAATAATGAACCATTATTATTTTTTCTTACTAACAGAATACTATGGTAACATTTAGAATAACTATCTCAAAAAGAAATTGAAAGTTTACAACATTAAAAGCAATGGAACCTCACAATCCTCACAATTTTGGGTTAACAAAAACCCAACTGATGTTTCTTTCTTTGACCTATAGAGATTATCCTCTTTCAGTTTAACCATGATACCAAAAATATTTGATTTGTCAAGATGTAGAAACCCAGAAGATAAGAGGCTAATGTTTGTGCTTTAAACACCAATATCCAGAAAGCCATGGAGCCAACCAAGGACTTCTGGTAAGAATGCACTGTGAGAAAGCACAGGGTGTGCTTGAAGAAAGGGGCCATACAGAGGTAGGGCAGCATGTTTCTGGGGCAAATGTGCTTCTTGTAGCTTCTGGAAATAAGCATCATGCAGTACGTGCAAGAATAGGAAGTGGTTGAAAACCAGTCAAGGACTATTGACCAAAGGTCAATCCAGTGGAGGTAGAGGATCACCAAAGCCTCCTGAAGTCCTCCTATTTCCAGAAAGGTCTGGAAGAACAAACTCTGCTTGATAACTAATTTGTATAAGAAGAGATATACTTTCCTCCAGAGCAGGAAAATGTATTTCAAAAAAGGCACCCACACAAAACCCAGGTAGCATGTCCCCAGGACACTGGGCACCACATCAGCTGGATGTAGTTTTAATCAGATAAAAATGTTCATAGATGAATGCAAGTCACCTATAGTGCCTTCTTTTTCTGAATAAAAAGGCAGTATATTACAGTTACAACTTTTAAAGTCAATGTCAAATGTATGTGGTGGCAATGGTCAAACTAAATGGTAAAATTTTGCCAGGAGTTCAAGGTTTCATTCCTTCCAGCTGCATGCTAAGATTTGCTATCATCCCCCAATCAACACTGCAGCACAAAATAAGACTTACTGCAGAGTTAGAGCTCTTCTAGTTTGGTTAAAATATGATAGTCACTTTTCTGTACAGTGAGACTATTATTTATAGTGGAGTTTTCAATTAAATTCTGAATGTTTTGAATTATGTATTTCTAGGCCAGCAACTCAAATGCCAGAGGAGAAATGAAGCTGAAATAGATCTAAAAATATTTAATGTTAATCAATGCATGGAGGGAAATCTACTCAACTGTTTACAGATTAGATATTTTCCTCTCTAAGGGGCAGAAAGTTTACCTTCAAATTCACAAATTCCTCCAGAGATTCCAGGATCATTGATTTGGGAAGGGCTGACAGTCCTCAGCTTATTTCCATGACAGTGCCACATATGGCAAAATGGTTGGAAAATTGAAGAGAATCTTTTGAGTTTTTACTTATTAGCCATAACTGAAAATTACGTGTCATCTGAGTACAACATAAGTGGCTAAAAAGTACTAAGTAGTTAAGGTTTCAAAACCAAAATGTGTGCAGCAGGACATTCACACAGTATACATCTTTTTCAAAGCAATATGAAGTTTTCAGCCCATAGCATTTGGATTCCTTCATTGATACCTCCCTGTGCTATTTTTGGCTGGGATAAAGTTAATTTTCCTCAGTGACAAGTATAGGACTGTGGTTTGGATTTATACTGAACACAATGATACCAATAGAGGTATAATAATAGAATTGTTATTGCTGAGCAGTGCTTACACAGAGCCAAAGCTTTTTCTCTCTTTGTACTGCCACAGGGGCACACTTTGGGGTGTGTGAGAGACTGGGAGAAGACAGAGCCAGGATAGGTGACTCCAACTGACCAAAGGGAAATTCCATGTCATGTGATATCATGCTTAGTGTATAAAGTTATCCATGATGGAGCCCTGTTGTCTTGGAGCTGACTGAACACCTGCTTGCCCATGGGAAGCAGGGAATTAATATTCTGTTTTGCTTTGCTTATGTGTGTGTTTTGTTTGGTTTTTTTTTTTTTTTTTGCTTTCCTGATTGAACTGTCTTTATCTCAACCCCTGAGTTCTCTTGTTTTTACCCTTCCAGGTCTCTCACTGATCTTTACTGACTGGGAAGTGAGTAAGCAACTGCATGGTTGCTGGCTGGGGTTAAACTATGATACCACTCTCTATGCCCCACCCTGGGACTATAAAAAGTTAAAAAGATACAAGAAACGTGTGTGACTTCTGTGCTCAACAATTTTATGGGATTAGGAAATTTATATTGATTTGCTCTTTAGTAAAAAGTATATATAAAGTTATAGCAAAAAAATTGGTAGTGTAGTTTTCCAGTGAGGAAATAAAAGCCCTGCATCATCTTAGGTGGCTTCCCTTGGACATGGTCAAGATGTATACATCCTACTGAAGGACAGTAAGGGTATGTGAAAGATATTCCACTGCATTATTGACTCTTCATTCTATGCCAGGTTTGCCAGTTTGATAAAACATTACTCAAAATGAAGTAAATGCTTCAGTCAAGACCTATGCAGCCTTGTATTATTTTCACTCTTTATTACCACAAAATGTGATTAAAGAGAGTACTATGAATTAAAAATGCCAAGACTGTGGGAGTCTCTCTCCTACAATATGGCCCAGTATGAAAATTAAAAATTGTTTCAATTAAAAAAATTTAAAACTTTTTCAATTTTTACATATTTTTGACATTTTTAATTATTCTGGGTCAGTTTTTTAATCTAATGTTCATTGAAAAATATAGTCATAAATAATGTTTTTATCTGTTAAATATATACTACTATCTTAACACTTGCTGTGGAAGTACTGATTGGAGTTCCAGAGTTAAGAATAATCTAAGTTTTAAATGCAAAGCAAATATCAAATTACCTTATTTTGTGACATAGCCTTTTTTTTTTCTGAAAATGTCAAAGTAAGCTTTCATGGATGTATTTTTAAAATTGGTCACATATTACTTGTGCTTAATATATACTGCTCTTCCATCTTCAATTATCCTCAGAATGAAAGAGGTGTAAAGATTTTCCATGTGCCTTGGTTGAAACTCTTTAGTAGTTCTGTACCTCATATCTTAAAGGATATAAGGATTTTTCCTCTCATAGTCCTAATTATTAGTTCCAACTAACCAGTTGAAGCTGGTTCTTTCACAGGATGGATGAATACTGCATAATATTCTACACAGAATTGTCTTTCAAAGCTTGCCAACTTCTAGGTGATTATGCTGAAATGGTTATCTGCCCCCCATTGTTTTCAATTTGTTCTTAAGAAAGACGTCTGCTGCCTTTTCTCTCTGGAAGCAATCAGAATTTTGAAAGAGAACTGCACCTTAACTGAATCTTATTTAGAATAATGGGGAATGGAACCATTTGAAAGGGAATGATGGATATTACCTCTGACGAAGGTAGAAATAGCTATACTTAAGCATTTTCAAAGTTTGAAAAGAATACCCTCTATTATTTTTTTCTCCCAAAGCTGCATTAACCTCTCCCTGATAGGTTTATTGAATTTGGTTTTATATACTCCCAAGAAGAGAGATTTCACAAGCTTGCTCATTAACTAGTTTGTGTATTTAGCTATTCTTATAGTAAAAGTCTTTCTGTAAACTAAGATCATTATTTCTTCCCCTGTCTAGTAGAGAGTATTGCCGTCTACAAAACCTCTTTATTTGATAATGAAGAAATTTTATGTCTTCTCTAAACCAAAAAATCAGTTCTTTCAACCTCTCTGTCAGTCATATTTTATAAATAACTTGTCCTCCTAATTAGTTTCTTCAAAACTAACCCTGGTTATTTTATACCTAAAAGCATTATTCCCAAAACTGGTTGAAACACTCTGAGACCTTGTCAATGTCAAATAAAAAAGGATGACTTGTATACGTGTTCCATTGGCCCACAGTGAATGAGTCTTCCTAAATGTGTTTCCACAAGGAATTTATTCTTCTAGAATTATTTCCCATTTCCAGCTACTTATTTCCCATCACATATGCACCTGCTTTCCTTTATCTAAGAGGAGTACTTTGTTCTCCTGACTGAATGCCATTGTCTTGATTTTACATGATTTCTCTGTTCTATCAAGATTACTTTGAATTCCAGTCCTCCTTTCAGTAGTGTGTCAGCTCTGCTAACCTGGGTCTCTGCAGTTCATAAGAACTTCTGAAAGAATCGCAATGAAGCCCAGAATATTCTGAGCTGGAAGGGACCCACAAGGATTGAGTCCAACTCTTCCGTTAATAGACCATACAGGAACTGAACCCACAGCCATGCCATTATTAGCACCATGCTGGAGCCAACTGAGCTAATTATGTTTTAATTCATCATTCAAGGTAGTGATGAAAATGCTGACCAGAACAGGATTGCAGATTCCCTAGTCTGACAATGAACATGTGCTAATTAATCTAAGTATGATTTTTAATTGGCTTGGTACCTATGGGGTGATTCCATTCCAATATTTGCCTGCACAAGTGCTAAGCGGAACTTTTCACTCCACAATCAAAATATACCACATTTATTACCTTCTGCCTTATCTGCTAGATCAGTCACACTTTCAGGAAAGGAAATTTGGTTGATTTGACTTGATTTTTTTTCTTTTTTGACAAATCTCTGTTGGCTATTTCTCACCATGATGTTTTCCTCTAGGTTTTAAAAAATTGATTGCTCACTAATTTAATCTACTGTCTTTTCAAGGATCAAAGCTATTCTGTCTGGTCTGAAAACTCTTACTAATTTTATTCTTTTAGATTAATATATTCAAGCACTGAACAATCAAGCACTGCTTGTCAGGATATTAGCATTTTTTGTCAAAAATTATTTTTAAGTACCTGACTTTCTTATTTGAAATTGTTGGAGTATAGTATATTCTATGGACATAGTGTTAATAGGAAATTGCTTTCCACATCAAATCTTTCCTAGATATATATCAGAGACTGAAGGACAAAATAGGGGATTGGCCCAAAACATACTCTAAGCAGTAGAAAGCCTTCCAGCTGAGGCTTCAGACTTTGTATAAGGCTCTTAGTATGTGTCTGGCACTTGCATCAGTCTGGCACCTGCATCACTTTGACAGACAGATCAATTTGTGAGCCTGGCTATGCAAACTAAAAAGTCTTTAAAAAGGCTTTGCTGCTATTCAAAATGGGAAGCAATGACATACTGCCCATAATTTCATTGATAAATGTAGCACTGCATACTGTGTGGGAGTCCCCACTGCGCTAGTGTTTTGTGTTTCAGTAATTAGAGATTTAATAAGAAGAGCAGAACTGCAATGTTTTCTAGTGGAGAAAGGAAAAGTGATGAATTAAAGGAATTCACTCTAATGAAATTCTCTAAGAATTCACTTCAAAGAATATGTACTAATAAAGTGATTTGTCTTGTTAAAAGAAAACAAACAAACAAACAAAAGCCCACTAAATGCAAATCAGTCCACGTTCTTTTTGGTTGGTTGCTTTGGTTTGGGTCTTGTTTGTTTGTTTTGTTTTGCTTTTTTTTTTTTTAAATTTATGCAGTTGTAAGGTCGCCATCTGGTGGTTCTTTCAACATAAAAAAATGTGAGTTATTTTTGAACAGCTGCTGCTAAACAGAACATGGTATGATAAAAAAGGTCAGCATCTGAACAAAAACTATATTAATGAAATATAGGGAATGGAAGTTGCTATAATGACTTTAGCCAGGATACTTTATGGATTGGAGTGGTGATAGGTTTGAATGTATACATAAAAACTCATATTCAGGAAAATTAATTTAATCAATAAAAATACTGCCAAATAATATATTTTAGTTTCCAAAATAAAAGATGGGATTTCTCTTGTCCAACTTCAGCAAATGAAAAATTATGTCAGCAAGTTGTCTGGGATACCTCTGTTGCCAATGAAGAAATAGTGATACCTTCAAATAGCAGTTCATCTTCACCTATTAAAGGCATGCAACACAAATATGATGAAACACTCTCTAGAAGGTTCATTTCTGTCTCTAGTCTATTACCTTAATGACTGTGCCCTTTGGACAAGTAAAGTTATGAAAAATGGAATCCAGCTTAATGTCAAGTATTGGAATTTCCCTGTTGCTCAGAAAATCTTCTTTCTGGCCCTTATGCATCAAACAAATTAGTTGACTGTGAGCTGTTGAGGCCAAAAGGGTGGTAACAGGGTAGGCAGCAAACTTTTCCTGTTTTCAGTCATATTTCATGTGCAGATATCCATGTATTGTATCAAGGCATTGTGAGATTAACTATGACTTCCCTATTCATGAGCTTTTATTTAATTTAGGATGTCATTTCTGGTTTTTGTTTGCTTCCCCACTAGGAGAGAAGTGAGTCAGCTTAACACAAAATGAACAATCGCTCAATCAGTGACTGTAGTTGTGCATCCTGGCTGCAAAATAGAGATCATTTAACAAATTATCAAGATATTATCACTTTCATTTCAACCTATTGTAGGCCGTAACATTTCTCTACACATGGATGTGTATAGCTATATGCTCTGTTGTTAGACAACATTTTCAGTTGGCAAAACAATGCTTCAAAAATGTGCTTCAGTAATGTCTCAACCACTCCAGCCATTAGTAACCATATTGAAATGTCATCTTTCATTAAAAATGTTGATGTAATCTCTACCTGACATATTGGCTAACTACAGGAACACGGCCTTGAAAAGTGCTGTGAAAATGTTATATGTTTGACAAGATCTTCTTTGTTCTAGTGCAGAAAATCAATGTAAGGTTGAACCCTGAAGACTTTTGTGTAATAACTATGACTTTATGGTATGTTTGAGAAAGAAGGCAATTTTTCTTTGCTTAACAGGTAAGAAGCTAATTTTGTGTGTGTGTGTGTGTGTGTGGTTAAATGATAAGAAACCAAAACTCACAAAATATAACCTACAACTTATTGAACTAATTGTACCAATCCTGACATTGTTACCAGAAATACTTGGTATAAATGTGCACCATTTTGCACCAAGACAGCACCACAACCATCATTTATTTGTTAACCTTCAATATATGCTGCACTTCTTTTGTTGTAAAATCAGATTTTACACCATAAAGTAAGAAATTAATGTTTTATGAAATGTGTTTCATTGCAAGATGCAGCTCTGATGCAGTAGTTGATGATGTGTAGTGTCTCTTCTCTATGGCACCATCCTCAGTGAGCATGGAGTTCAAGCTATGCATGTCCTGGAATCATATTTTGGAGACTTGATCAATGAGCCTGTCATAGACAGGCAAACAACCTAATTAAATTTGTCATTATTGTTGCTTATAGAATTATTTAAGCATAACCAATTAAATATGGAATTTGGTTGAAACAATGCAGAAGAGACTTAACTGAGTATTATATTTACATAAGCTCCAAACCATTTTTGACAAGGAACATCAGAGTTATTTCAGATTTAAGCCAATAGAATTCTGCACTTCAAAGAGCATATATACAAAGTGCAAGACAACTCTAGAATTAGATACCTCCTTGATGCTGCTGAATCATATATGAAAGTTCATGTTCTGAAAAACATGTATTGGCAAAAGTATTGAAACTTCACCTGCAAAGAGTGAAGGAAAGATTATTCACTATTTCTTAGTGACATGTTGTATATGTCTTTTTTATTTTGGCATGACGTGACACTTGACTAAAACCTTGGATTTCTTCTATTGAGCAAATGGTGATCACTAGCAAATTCATAATGGAAAGAAAGAAAATTATCTTTCCCAAACCAAAAGAAATTTGTGGCACTTTGAAATGAAACAGTGCAGATCACTTATGTATTCAATTCATTAGGTCCATCCAGAACCAAACAAAACTTCAAGTTGGAGAAACGTATACCATGAACTTATGGCATGTTGGTCATCTTTCTTTTTCCTGAAATGTTCAGAGAATTTACATTTTTATTATAGTAAATAAATTGAGGTAAAATTAAGAAAAATAGTCACCTCAAATTAATTTTTTTTTTCATTTTGAATGTTCAAATAAATTACGGGAGTAGGTCAAAGATCTATATGTCATGTTCAGATGCAGCTAATTGCAGTTTAGAGAATTAAGACATTTCAGATGAAATAAAGCTCAAAAATGCATTTGGTGTTTAGGCTGAAACTAGCCGCCTTGCAAATTTTGTGACTGACTTACTAAAGAGTTTAGCTTATAATAAGAGTTTATTGTCTAAAAACTTTAAGATAATTGTGTTGTCCTTGTCTTTAACCTCAAGATCCTGGAGTGGGAAGAGAAAATAAATAAATAGC
>VXAU01001895.1:83929-97817 GCA_013399695.1 Formicarius rufipectus | reverse complement strand
AAAATTCTGTGCTTGAGAGAGCTATTCATATTTTAAAACTGTCAAAATATTTCCTTTTAAGCTTTTTCCTTTCAGAAGGCACTTTGTTGAATATTCTTCTCAGAAAAGAAGTGAAAAGATGAAGTAGAGAATGAAATAAAATATTTCATCTCAGAATGATCATCATGCTTCTGAATTATTTGAGGTTTGTATCACTGAAAGAAATAATTAAATATTAAACATCTAAATAATTTAAATATTTTAAATGTTTTTCAAGTGACCTGAGCAGAACTTTTTCCAAATTTTCCATTAAACTACAAGTACTTTGGTTTAAGCTTTTGGAATTTCTGTCAATGTGCATATGATATGAAAATTATGCCTATGCCACTACAAAGGAAAAAAAATATACAATAGGATTTGTATATATATTGTGTAAATACCCTATAGAAACAGAATGTAGAATTTGAAGACTCCTCTCACAACAAAGCACTATGGCACAAAAGAAAGATGACACTGAAATTTGAAATACTCCCAGAGAAATAGGCATATCACATAGTTCTTTTTTAAGCTCATTTCCTTCTAAGAATATCTCAAGCCTTCAATAAAAGGATGAAGGGCATGGTATTGTGTGAATCAACATACAAGTTAAGGACACTATACTATCTAATAACAGAGGAAAAATATTGCCTCAAGGCTTTGCTTTGCTTTTTCAGCCAGCTCCAATATTTTTAGTTTTCCTATATATTATTTATTCAATCACTATTACTAGGAAGCAAAAATGATTACTGTTCTTCCTCGGTAAACAGGTTGTCAGAAAAAGTTTATATCATACTCAACATATTTATGGTAGGAGAACTAGTTTTCAACTTTGCTTCCAAAATCTTTATTACAAAACTCATTTTAGAATAATGATTTGAATATTTTGAAAATATGTCTTTGAAAATATTTTTCCATTTACTTTTAATTTTCAACTCATTTTTAAACAATATGATTTTTTAGACAAATAACTGAATTTTTAATGTGATTGTAAATGAAAACATTAAAGAAAAGTAAATGAAGACTATACCCCCTTTTTCTGTGAAATGCTGAGGTAAAGGAGCTTTTCAGTTTTTTCTCATGAGAAGAGGACTTCCGTCTTCCACGAATCCTAACTTTCCTTTATTCTGTTGTTCATAAAGTCTGTTATCAGAAAGGTCGTACTTCTGAAATTACTCTGAATTGCTGCTTTAAATGGAAGTCATGGTTTAGTCAGTCCTGACAAAAGGAATATTAATTTCCCATCCTGTAAATATTGCATTTTATTTTGTTACAAACAAAAATTTCACACTACCTGCAGTCTCCAAGTAACATAGTGTGCTTCATTTACATGCTTTTGGTACATTTAAACATCTATATAGTTTTTTAGGAGGGGTTGGAATTTTCCTTTCCTACCAATGAATGAGGAGTTAATGGCCCTTATCTTTCCCCACTGCCGATATCAAAGGAGTAGATCATGAGTGAAGGGGGGGTTACCTAGCAACCTTTCACCACTGGTTGGGTGTGGTAAGGGAAGAGGGCACTGGGTTTTTTTCAGCTTGCCGGGGATGAGGGAGGAGGACTGCTGGGGAGAGAGGGAGAGAGATGATGCTCAGAGAAACCTCTTCCCTGCAAGTTCAGTCTCCTTCCCTTTTCTCCTGTTTCCAATCCCTCAGCTTTTGGAGTTCCCAGTGCTTCAGAGAGAGAGAGAGGGAGAGAGAAACTTGCTAGCCAGGGCTTTTTTTTTGCATCAGGCTTCCTGAGAGAGCCAGAGGCTGTCAGCCTGGGCACAAGGAGCCCCCACAGCATTGGCAGCAGACTCCAGCTCAGAGTAACATCCCTCCTCCAGCCACGGACTAAGGGAGAGTGTTGTTCTCGGAAAAAGATCCCAGCTCTTCCCTCTCTGCGCGGCTTCTCCCTACTGACTCCACACCGACACCTCTCCACCTGCCCTCCGGGGACAGCGCAGCACCAGCCAAGGAGCAACATTGCCACCTGCTGTCTGTAAATATTACTGCACCCAACGGGAGCAGAGACTGTGTTGTGTTCAGGGTGAGTCACCCACAAATTGGTCGTTTAGTTCTGGTTGCTTTGTTTCTCTTGAATATATATATATATATATTGTAGTTAAGAACTGTTATCCTTTCCATTATCATACCTTAATTAAATTTTATTTGAATTCAAAGGAGGCTTGTCTCCTTTTTTTGTTCCTAGTCCAGCAAATTTCCTAATTTCCTCTAAATGTAAACATATATATAAAGAGTCATATATATATATGAATAGCACGTATGAATTTCACATTTCTTGAAATTACATTTTTGAAGCATAATCTGTGATATGCTATTATATACACACATTTTAATATATATTTTATATTACATGTTTTTTAACCTATTATATGTGATATATTCTACCATATTTGTACCTCTTTTAGCAATAAATGTATATAGGCCATTTAAAAATATATACTTTTCACAGTATTTCTCATAGCAGTGTCTTACTGTTTAGATTGGATTGTATTATCCTTTCTGTACTTATCTTGGTTTTGCAAAACAAAACAAATTTAAATTGCATACCAACATATCATATTTCCAGTAAATCTGTATCAACCCAACTGGCATTGTTTACATAGAAATAAAGTGCAATACAGTAAAAGATTACAGAAATGAAATGTATACAAATAAACCACAAATAAACTAAGTGCTATCTTAAAGTATAATGAACTATTGATTAATAATGCATTAGAAGTTAATACAGAAATCAAATTAGTCATCTCAGGAAGTTTGTATGCAATTTTTTTTCCTTGCCACTGATGTTGTGGTAGTAGTTTTTAAAGCAAGTGTGTTTCTATGATGAGTTCATTTAATGTTCAGCATAATAGCACTGATAATAATGAGCTCAATTTGGCTTCCATTATAGAAGCGTTAGGTAATGGATACCTATACTGAAGTGTTACTGTTATGGTAGTGGTTTTTTTCTTCATTCGGTACACAGTGCTAAATCTTTAAAGGAAATCTTTTATGCAAATTGTTGATGTTTTTATATTTGAATCATGACTAGTTTTATGTCATGTCAAAGTTCCTTTTGATATGAGACTCTCAGTAATTTGACCTGCAAGTAGTTTATTATCATTAGTTATATCACAGCTTTTTACTTTCATCTTTTCTCCCTTTGTCAGTTTTTTAGATCCTGTGACCTGTAATATAATCCAACAAAAACATGCAGACACACTTCTGGCAATGCTCTGCAAATGCTAACATGCTAATGTTAACACTGATATAGTGTCATAGCCCAGTACACAGCCTCGTCCTTCAGTCAATGACGTGTTTGGCTTACCATGTACTAGAACTTCCCCTGACAGCTGTTGATGCAGTGCTTTTGTGCCTTTAGTGGGGAAGATATTTATATTAAAGATTAAGAGATTCAAGTTCTAGGAAAGCACAGGATGAAGCTTTATTTTATTTAAGGCTTATCATACTCCAAGATCCTTCAGAGTAGCTGTTGTGGAAGTTTATTCATAGTCATGTAACTATGAGGATATTTTAAGACACTTAAGACACTCAAAATACAGAATGTTACCAGATTTATTTTTTTTTCCTACTGTGAGCAAGTGTCATAATAAAAATAGCAGTTACAGTTCTAGTTAACTCTCTGTATTTCCTGATTTATTTTTTGCATCTACAGTGCTTGGTAGGTGTTCCTATGACAGGACAAAGCAGTGACTGCTTTCTGATCTATGTCTCTCCTCATGGCCATCATCCTAGGGCAGTAGATATTTTTTCCAATAGATCAAAACTCAGCAAGACCATATTGTTTCTCTCTCTTATGTGTATGACTAGATACCTCTAGGTTGGACAGCAGGTTTGGTTTTCCTAGTTGTGTCAGCATCATGGCACCACGGCACCACAGCAAAACATGATTGGTACCCTCAAAACAAATCTGTCCAACTTGTGAACATTACACCTGGCCACACAAGGTCTAAGCTGGTACTAAGAGACTGAGTCTCCCTTTGCTGCACTCAAGATTATACTCAAACCATCTTGCATACATGCAATTAAGACATTGTTCTTTAGCTTTTATGCCAGGTTTAGGCTTTATGTTAGAGACTCCCTCTGCAGATGTATCCCCAAAATGGGAACTAAGGTATTGCCCCACACACAGGGGTCTAAGAGGGTAAAACACTGAAAAATGTGGAATAATGGATTCTCAGTATCAAAGATTCCTGGTAAATCAAGTGGTCAGGGCCTGTTGAGGCTGAGTACAACCTATGAGGCTGAGTACAAAACTTTTTAACAAAAGTGTATATGAGAAGTAATTACAACAATTTGTCATAGTAAGTCAACTAGGGGAATACGTTGTCCTGGCAGGCATTACTCCTGGTTTTGTTTGGATTTGTTTTAAAGGGCAAGGATAGTTCTATTTATAAGACAGACAATTGACAATTAAAGGATCCACATTTCTGGTGGATCTACAGACAGGGCTTGTACAAGCATACTGTTTATATTTCTACCTTTGCAGTGAAACAGAGAATCAAACCCAATGGCAGAGAGTCATTGAATGTGGAGTTCCTTTTATTCGGTTAACTGGGAACATAGGGAATTATCTGCCATGTATATTTTACTGTGTTGCAATCTTCTGGGGTATTTACACAAGGTAACTTTCAAAAGCTCCACCCAAAGATTCACTCCCCCTCCTCCCCCATTGCATCATGGTTGTCTTCAGGTTTCTTCTTGCTGTTCTTTCCTGGAGCAAGATTGCCATCTAGTGTCCCAGGTTTTGGTAGAAGAATGTTGGAAAGGGGTGTCAGGGGCTCTTTGCAGCTTTCTTGTCACAGTCTTTCTTCCTCACATTGGCACGTGTGATTAATTCTTGCTGACCTCTAACCTCCTATCTGATTGTTCTAGCTCCTACTAAGACACTTTCATTTTTCATTGGTTAATATAAATCTAAGTTGTTCTTGACTTAAACAATTCTTTATTGAATTTACTTCTTAGCCAAAACAATCTCTATTGACTAAGTTCTGTGAAGTATATGACTTTTGTAAATTAATTTCTTCTGGGCTCGGTACTCCAGTATTCTTTGATTAGCTCAAGATTTTGATCTTCATTTTGCAATATTAAACTGAAAAAGTAAAAAGTCAATTAAAATTATTAAAATACAACTGTCTACAAGGGACAGAGCCTCCTAAATTCCTAAACTATCTGAGATATGTCTCTTTCATATCTCTCATCAGAATTACTGAATTTAATAAATGGAGTTGAAACCGAAGTTAGTAATTAAAAATATTAGTTCAATGAGCTACAACTCTTATAATTTTTTCTTGAAATAAGCCCTATATCATTTAAAGGCAAGGAGGAACAGACATTTAAAATACCTAGTCTAACCCTCTGTCCTGAGTCTATGTTCTCTGGCAGATGGTTGTCTAATACATTTCAAAGAGGTGACTTGGGAACCTTTTGAGCTTATATCTATACTTATTGTTACTTATATATATATATAATATAATAAATATATAATTATATATACAATTATATAATATATATAGACATAGTTATATATGTGTGTGTGTGTGTTTCACTAATAACCACCAATGAATTTAAAAGAGGAACACATGCCACCTGGAAATTTGTTCTTAGAAGTCAAATCGATTTGATTTTTTTTCCTTTAAAAGAGGTCTGCGAAATGATGGCATTATCTGATAGGACACAAAAACATAATAAAAGCAGAACTAGATCCAGATAAAGATCCACCAAGCACTTTATTCTGTTCTGTATTGAGGGTAAATTAAAAGTCCAGGAAGAGAAGAATGAGTGAGCATAAATGATATTTCTATTGAGTACTGTCTCAGTCTTCAATTGTTTTTGTCTCAGAGATTTCCTGATCTGGATGTAGTTTCTGTATATTCATGACCCCCAAATGCCTACTCTTCAGTGAATGTGACCAGTTGCCCTTTATGATGCAGGCTTTTCACATACATGATATCTGAATGACAAGGACGTCCAGAGCTACAATATTCATTTATAAAAATTGTCTGCTTTTAGAAGATTTACTACCTGATGCAAACAAACTGCATGGTTCTCAAAATTTATATTTACTGCAATCAGTTTAGGTATTGGCAGGGGTGATTCTGCAGTAAAATGAAAAGTAAATGGTTTGCAAGATTTTGACAACTTCAGTTCATTTAACAATGTAAGTTTTAAAATCACACATTTGTTCAATATCTGTTCACACCTGATATGGATAAGCTTTATTCATACTATTCTTAGCAAGTCTCAACAAAACATGAGAAAGATAAAATAATGTTTTCTTAAAACTCCAGTTTTGTCATACTTGTCACATAGAACTTTAATGTTTCTTTGAAATCCTCATATATACAAAGAATACTCCCCTTTGAATATCCAGACATCTAAGTTATAAGAGAAGAACTGAAGTATTCTAAAAGGTTCTAAACATCTTCAAGGCTACAAACATATTAATCCCCTAATGTCTTCTGTTTGTATAGGACCAGATCACAAAGGCTACCTAGAGCAGATTTAAAATTGCTTGCAATAAATATGTATCTAAAGCACAATACATGTGCTCTGAATTCATTGAGTGTATCATTCAAGTTTTAGCTAGTGGATAAAAGAGGATAAATTATCTTTTTGTCTTATGACAGTCTTTTATTATTATAGAAACATTGTATGGACATGGACCTCAATTGAGGTTGATCTGTTGGTTGGTTTCTCTCATATGAGTAAAAGCTGTTAAGCTCACCCTGGCCATGACCCAGGCAGTATCTTTTGAGCGGATATGAGTCATTGGCAGCACTGATCCTGATTTTGGTTTCTTGGGATCTACCAGTCATATTATTTATTTTATAAGACTTTTCCCATGCTAGATGAAAGGCACATAGAAAATTAACAATTGGTCAATCTTAAGCAATCTTTAAAGATGTTGCGATAAAATCAAACCAAGAGAAAACATTCTCAATACCAGTGATAGGAAATGATGAGAGATAGATGGGAATGGTTTCCTGATGTGTTGAGCCATAACAAAATACCAGCTTGTTTTCCAAATGAAAAGATGACCTCATATTTTCTATGCTTCCCTCTCCTGAAGTATGAAACCCTGTTCAAGAAGTGAACTTTGACTGTTCACTAAAAGTCACCAAAAGAGCTTAAAAGTAACAGAATAAACTTCAAAAGGTTCAGGTGAAGAGCACTGGTGGACATCTTATGAATGGGCAAAAATCTATCTCTAGCTTACCTTCAGGGTTCTTGTTCTCTTTCATTCAGTTCTTGATCTCATCTTTTTTGGAGATGTGTATTTTGAAATGTAGTAGATTGATCAGATGTGCTGGGTTGGTACTGTGCCAGAATTTTTTGTCTAGCTTGTGTAACACCATTTTTGAACCTTTGTCAAGGTGCCTTACTTTCTCCCTTAAATTAATAAATATACCTNTTCTGAAGTCCTGTCTGAGTCCATGAGCTTGCAGCAAACAGGCCTGGAGTGTTACAGGTTGCTTTGTTTGGTTTGGTTTTAAAGGGACTATTTTCAAGAAAGACTTTAATTTTTAAGTCTTAACAAGAAGGTGTTTGAAAGGGTTATAAGATTTAGGTAGAGATGGCACTAGTCTTGCATCTTCTAGCCAATGTATGGACAGGAAGTGCTAATTTGAAAACTCTGGAAAACAGAGCAATATTATACCAAATATGAAACCTCCAATAATGAACTAATAGTCTAGCCCCAGAGAGTGAGACCGGGACCAAAGCGTATACTGGGCTTATTTAAGAATGTAAAAGAACATTGATTCAGTATTTAGGTCTAAGAAATAGAAATTTGGTCTATTACAGAAGAGTTACCAACTTTCAGTACTTCTATGTTAGTTGCAGTAGATGATAACTTTCCACACGTGCAGCTACAGCAGCAGCTTTGAACTCACAGCATAGCATCAGGGTTTCCTAGGATCAAGCAGCATAGTGAATTATGCAGCAGTGGTGGGAGTTTAAGTTATCACAGTGGTGGCTCAAGTAATACTGACAAGTAGTGACAGCTGTACTGAGAAACTGTTCAGAATCATTTCATCTCCACCCCCCACTAAAAAATGATGGCAGGATGCTCGAGCCAAACTACTTCCAACTGCTTGTTTTTTAACTGTAGTTTGCAGATCATCTAAAACAGACAACCTTGTGTCCCCTCACATCTGTCAGTGCTAGTTGCAAAGCAGTATTTTTCTCATATGCGGAGTTAAGTGTTCACTACACATTAAGGTAGTCTATTAACTGTAAGCCTGTAGGCAAAAGGAATTTTTGTGACCTATGAAACCATGACTCTTCCTCATGTAAACACTCATTTGGAGAGAACTCTGCTTAAACATTATCCTAATAAAAAGTATGTTCCCTTTAGAAAAAAAAAAAAAAAAAAAAAAAAAAAAGGGATTTATCATTAACTTCAAAGCATACTGAACAAAATGCTTCCCTGTTGCTTGATGGAATGCAGAGCAACTAAAACTAGAGTGTAAACAAACCCACTGACAGAGGGTGTCAGTTCGGTTCAGCCTTTAGTAGATATGTAGATATGAGTCAGTGGAAGGAACATCCAATCATTCCCACCTTCCCTCTCTCTGAACAATATGGAAATACCAGTGCTAATCCACTGTTTCACAACATTATTGTATTGGTCTTTTTTTTTTCCTTTTGTTAACATCCTCTAAAACACACAGACTTTGTAGTCAGCATTTCCGTAGATCAGACAAAGTTGCACTATAAGTATGATAAATGAATGTTTTTCCAGTGACTCTCTCTTTACCATATTAAGTGTTATGGTACTAGGTTCTTTAAATATCGAAGAAATTCAGAGCTTGGTACTCTGGCCAGTATATCAAATTCAGATATCTAACAGAAGAAATCAACCACAGTTCCATTTCTTAAGGTGAATCAAAATAATTTCCAATTATATCAGCAGAATTTACAGGTTTTTTTGACAGCACTTAGTTTCTGTGTAGTAAGAACAAAGTTTATTAAGTCCTGGGAAGACAAGGAGATGATGAGAAACTGATCTTATTCCAAGTAGCGATCCATTCTAGCATTCTGAGCCACTATGCACTACTTCACATGGCAAGATTAAGACTACTGGGCAATACACATTCATGATATTCTCACTACTGAGGACAATGTTGCAGATCTACCTTTGTGGTTTGTTTTGACATGTCACCTTTGTGTTTCTCTTTTACTTTCCTTCCCTCTCTTTGTTTTTACAGAATCTGTTAGCCCTTTTTGCAAGTCATTTCGTGCTATGATAACTTCAGTGAGCTAAAAGCTGCTTCTATCTGCTGTAGCAGATGCCTGGAGCTTTAGTGTGAAATCAAAGGAAATAAACTATATTGACATGATTTGTAGATTATACTTTGTACATCATAGTAGGTTGCAAGGGTTGTAAAGCTCCAAAAGAAATTTCTTTTTTTTTCTGCGGTTATATAAAACTCCTCCTATTAGAAAAAAAAAGCCCCACAGGAGTAGCAGAAATTAAGTGCAAATGAATATGACATTCAAAGTAGATTCTCAGATGGGGTAACATGTCATAACTTCCTAATGTAATTATGGCAGCTTATGTTTGATGAGAATCTGTTCCCTAATGCTTATACCAAAGTACATAATATTAAGACAAAAAGAATGTATTCACTTCTGCTACTGAAAGTTGTCATGCTTCATTACTTGTATATGAGTTTCATGTTGTCAGTTTTGTCATTTTAATTGAAAATAAGTTTGATCCATATTTAAAAAAAAAAAATGACTACTGATTACTTCATTTTAGGTATTTGAATTTTACGTATTGTCTATTCTACCATTCACTGAGTCCCTCTGCTATTTAGAAATCTTAGACTAACTATGCTTACTGACTGCTCTAAAGAGGGAAATTAATGCAACAAACACATTAATTGCAGTTATGAGATAAGCTGTTGTGACATGTTAACTAGAAAATATTTGATTTCTTGGACGATCAAATTACAAGCTCTATTATTTTTTTAATATATTTTGTTTGGTCCAGAAATAATAAAATGAAGGAAAAGAAAAATTTTGAAGACTCTCATCTGAACTGCAATGAAAAGAACTTGTGAATTGCTAAAAGAACTCAGATAAAACAGACAATGAATTTCTGAATAAAATCTATTATTCAGAACAAAATCATAAAATTCAATCTCATTTGGCTAAGAAATAGAAAGCTACAAAGAAAGAAATTCCTTGAGTAGGCAGTTCTAGAGTAAACTATATTTCTATGAGATTAACTCAAACCACTCAGGCAATTAGTAAGGTCCAATGGGAAAAAGTTTTTGCAGGTGCTGGGGTCCATCAGTGTTTGTCACTTTTCAAACATCACCTCCTAAGGGCACAGGAGCAGGCAATTTCCAAATGTCAGAAGTCAAGCAGGCAAGGCAGAAGATCAGCTCAGATGAAGAGGAATCTTCACTTGGAAAGAAGGAAAAAAAGGAACGTGAGTGCCCAGTGGAAGCAAGATCAGGTGACATGCAAAGAATTCAGAGTTACTGCTTGCCATTGGTCCTAGTTACAGCACCTGAGACCAGCTTGTCACTATGTGGGTGAAACCAAAACTGTGTGTTCTACACCCTCTGTGTCATTTCTCTTGAACTGTTTAAAATGGATCATATGCAGCAGCAGCCCAGGGCACACCTGGCACCTCAGGCTACAATCTGGATGTTAACGGACCCTGTGAAATAGCAAGTGTTCCTGCCTTCATGCCAAAGACTCAACCGTGATAACTCCCCTCCAGGGAAGTCATTAGCACCTTCACACCCAGCCTGAGGGGTCATGTCTGCTAATTGGCCATCAAAGACTCCAAAAATATCCCATGATTTACAGAGTAAATCACCCATCATTAAACTCACTGCCCTAGGGAAGGTACTGGGCATTCCCACCTGAAGCTAAGCATATATAATCCTCAGGTTTTGGGACTTCAGGTACCACTTGTCAGATCCTGAAACAGACCACAACCTCAACAGGACTGTATCTGCCTCTCTTGACCAGACTGCGACCACCATCCTCACTAACAAGATTTCCTTTTGTTTTGTCCTCAGTGGGATCATGTGATGCTTGGCACTGGGGCTAACAAACGCCATTCTGTTCACACCCAAGGGTGATGGGTTATACATCTGGGTTTTATGGGTTAAAACCAATTTGTCCTCTGTATCACTGTATTTATTGTAATATTTTTATTAAATTGTAACTCTGACTTGTAATCTCTTTTTCAGTTGTATTTATGTTTCCTGCTGGTTTACATTTAAATCAGCACATCTTTTCAAGGACAACTTGAGTTTTTCACTTTCTTATTTTATGTCTTTCAAACACTAGCTCAGTTATTTTCAATTATTTAATCAGGAATGCATTTATTACAAACTGTTCTACCTTTTCATTCTATTAATGTACTTCAGGTTGGAAAAGGTGGTTTGTTTGTTTGTTTTTGGTTTTGTGGGTTTTTTTTGTTTTTGTTTTGTTTATGGGGGGGGGTTTGTTTGTTTGCTTTTCTTTTTTTTATTTGTTTGCTTGGAGATAGTCCCTTGATACTTTATTTTTTTGTTAGTTCATCATGGTGTGACTCTTGGGGATGGTCCAGTGCAGGGCTCATGGCTGGACTTGATGATCCTTGTGGGTCCTTTCCAATTCAGCATATTCTGCGATTCTGTAAAATTAGAAAATTAACTGGAAAGTCTCATATTTCAACAGACCTATTTCCATTTTAAAAACAAAGAAGAAGAAGAAATAAAACATAATTGTTTATCCCAAATAGGTTTTCATGGCAAATGATATTAAAATATTTAATTTCTTACCCTAATTTTATTGCTTCTTATTTTGATTCGTATTTCCTTCATTTTGGCATACCCAGATCAAGACATAGATCACTTTTAAAACTGTAAATATGCTCAATTGTTTATGACTTCATGAGAAGTTTTATGTAGAGATAGGGAAGAATCTAGGATGCCTGTGTCACAGGAGGACATTCCCACAAAAATAATTACCTTTCCTTTCTGGTAAGGTGGCAGCATAGATAGCTCAAAGCTCCTAAGTACTGTAAGTAAAATTGAATTTTATCACCCCAAGGACAATGACAAAATTAATTCAGTCTTGCAGAAGAGCCAGAATTATTCCTTCAGGTACTATTTCCCTTCCTGGCTCAAAACACTGAAACCAATTCCTAATACTGATAATGGCTAGTTACAACCTTGTTTCTTTTGCACTCTAACTAGTCTTCTGGCTCTGACCCATCAGTGCTGATTATACGACTTTCAGAAAAAGCCCCACAGCGTTACTTATAAAAAGAGAGTGACGAGGAAAAACAATCCCTAGTCCTTTCCTTTTCTCCCCTTCCCACCCACAGTCACCTAGTGTTTCTACCATCTTATTCAGGGAGGACTGTGTCCTGGTTTCAGTAGCCAGGATCAGTTTGTCACTGTATGTCATTTTTCTCATGAACTGCTCTCAATGACCCAGTTGCAGCAGCTGCCTAAGGCACACCCAACCCCTCAGGCTACAAACTGGGTGTTTAGGGACTTCTGAGGTGTAAGGAAGCTTTCCTGCCTCCACACCCACCTGAGGTGTCATGTTTGCTAATGGGCTGTTAGGGATGCCAAAAATATGCCATTGTTCACCTCACAGAGTAAATCACCGACAGTGAAACTCTCCACCCTGGGGGAGGGACTGGGCGTTCCTGTCTGAGCCCAGGTGGATATAAACTTGGGACTTTGGGACTGAGAGTGCTCTTCAGATCCAGAGGAGGACCAGAGCCTCGACAAGACTGAGACTGCCACCAGATTGCAACCAACATTTTCACCAGCAGGTTTCTTGTTTTCTTTTTACTTTTAACTCAAGGGGGCCACGTGGTGCTCAGCACAGGGATTGTGCTTGTGCCCCACTGTGCTGGGCTGTACATCTGGTGGTTTTGTGGCACAAATGAATTTTCCTTCTATATCAGTGTATTTTGTGATCTTTTATTAAATTGTTATTCTGACTTGCAGTCCCATTCTGAGTTGGATTCATTTCTCCTGCCAGTTTAACTCTAAACCAGCACAGACTGCAACACCTTTCATCCTTACAACCATGTGTAGTAAACTACTAGCTCTTTGCTCCATGATGAAGAGTTGCAAACAGAGGCTGTGGGGCACTAGTCATATGTTACTGAAGGTAGTAATTCACTTTTATTTGATGAACTGCTTCTTATCTAGAATAACCTTCCCTGAGTTATAGCAGTTGACTACAGCAAGCATAGACACAAAAATTTTTGAAGTACCATCATTTTTCATGAGGTAAACTTTAGGAATACAGTTGCAAAGCTGAAAAATCATTCAGTGAGCTCCACAATAAATATTTGTGTAAAAGAATGCATGGAAATGCAGGGTTTTTTTTTTCTCTACAAGTTCAAAACCACAATATAAATAATTTGTTCATGTAATTAATTTTAAAATAGTGAATATTCACTGAGAAGCCAGGACAGAGAATAATAGCTGATGTGGCAGTTGTGTTGTTGGGACTCTAATTATTCTCTGAGGGAAGGAAAATCAGTAGAGATTAACAGCTACTTTTTTTTGTGCTGTAAATGTCTATTACAACCTTTTTCCAGAAATTGACTTTGTCTTAGGAAAATATATTTATTTTGATCATGGGATCAAATAACTTAATGCACTGTACTTCACTAAGTTAATTTTCTGACAAAAAATGGGAATCACTTTTAAACTGACTTGAACAATTTTTTCATACAGCACAAGAAGAAATGTAGGTGTCAGTATCATTGCTGAGGCAAGGCAACCACTAAAAGCAGTAAAAATGATACAGCTGCTATTTGCTAAACACTTAAAAGACACTTCAAATTTAGCTTGGAATACTATCTTTTTTTTCTTTTTTTT
>VXAU01001895.1:30629-83908 GCA_013399695.1 Formicarius rufipectus | reverse complement strand
TTTTTTTACTTCTGAGGAGCTGGTAATAATGTCCACTGCATTAAGTAATTAATTCTTAATTGATGAATTATCTCATTTAGGAATATCTATTCAGTTTTGTAATTCCTCGCCTCCTTAGCTTACTGTTTCTCTAGATAAGTCATCTTGGCTAATGTTTAAATGCTGCTTACCTTCTGAACTGAGTTTCAGTATTCAGTAACATTTAGATGGTTGAAAACACAGACAGGACATAATTTTTAGTGATGTTCTGCAGTGCAAATTGAAGGTGATCTTGTCATAACATGTGCATAACACCTTCCACACACACAGGAGAAAGTATCTAGACTTTGTCTTTTTACCAGTGTTTTCAAATGCCTATCACTTGACCAAAGATGTATCTGGTACATTTGTACCACTCATTTCCCACTCTGAGAAAGTGAAGGAGTGAAAGAGTGAAGCAATTTTATGACAGCTGAATCACGGTAGCTTATAAGAAGTCTGTGACTTCAAAAGTGATTCAAATGTTTCGAGGTTTTGTTCTGGAGTTTTAACACAATCCTGTTTATTCAGGTTAAATTCAGATGATTTAACAATAAATAACACATTCAGTGATATACTGTACCATTTGGGAAAATATTAAATCCAACTGTTATAAGGTCCAATTATTTAAAAATGGCCTACCCTACCTATGATTTGCTCTGGATTCAATGTCTTTTTGAGTCCATCTTCTTTGAAATAACTTGTTATCTCCTAGTGGGAGCTTAGATTTTATAATGACTACAAATTTATTCCAATTTAAATACTTCTGAAGTATCTATACAAAATTAAGAACATTATTTTTAAAACATATAAGACTTTTTATTTCCTATTTTAAAACTTCTTAATGTTTGGAGGGGAAAAAAATATCCAGGCCTGAACTTTTGGGTTCTGTATGTCTTTCATTCCAGAACTCAGACTATGAGTTAGAAAAAATACCAGTTGATATTGAAGCAGAAACATGATAACTTTTGACTACAAGATCAAATAGAACACCAAATAGAATGATCCTCTCACATAACAGAGTTTTGTCGTGTTTTTCCCACCTCCACAAAATACTGTGTAATAAAGACAGAGTGGCATCTTGCTTTATTCAAATGTAGTTGGGAATAAAGTGACATTTTAACTAACCACTCTTGCAAGCGATTGTCTTCAGGGTGGTAACAAACACAACAATGTATTCTACTGTCATTCACACTTCTAATATCTTTTGATTTCTTCATGGTATATGACAGAAAACTGAGCATTATTTGTGCAACTGCTGAAGAGTTTAAGTTAATATCAGTATAGAAAAAATACAGAGACAAACCAATATATTCCAAACTGTCTTTTTTGTAGTTCAGCTATTCCTTCTCAAGGCTCATCTGGGAACAATGTAACAGGAGATAACTTTCCTACACACAAGTGCTAGATGTAGATTTTGTACTTTTATATATTCAATACGAACTAAATCACTCTTGGCTAAAACAAATTAAACCTAAGAGGGAAAAAATGGGTTTCATTCAGTTCAAGTTGGTCATATTCTTTTAAGATGAATATAATTTCACTGGTATTCTCCACATTGTCAGAACAATAAGGCTTTGTGAAGTCGTGTCTGTTTGAAAACAACATCCCTAAGATTTGTCAGACTCATTCACTAAAACACAAATCTGAAAAAAAAAAAAAAAAAGAGAAAAAAATATGTGTTCCAGCTAAAATTAAATATTTTATATGCATGTATATTTATATATGAAGATACCTATTATATATGTATAAATATGCATATATTATATATTTATATATACATACATATTGTTTTGCTTTGAAAATATATTTTAAAATTTGACCCTTATGGAGTAGAAACTTTTGGGAGCCTTACTGTTTCATTTCAGAGCAGGATTTTTATCCCTTTTGTCAATCCCTAAGCCAGTGTTTAGGCTTGTGAAGCTCGCAGATAGTTTGAGATGAACAAAGTTTCTTAGGGCCTTATTTCCTGTACTTGTGGCTAGTGGAAAACCGGGGGTGAAGTTTCACAGGACACTGTGAAAGAAATCACCCAGAAGCTAAGGACAAGAAATGAAGATGGAAGCTTGAATATATCATTCTACTCGATCTCTCAGCCTCAAGTGCATTTGCTTAATTATTCTGCTGCTGTTTCAGGTTTGAAGAAAAGCAGTAAAGCACTTAGTAACTGTGAAACTGGAAAATCAGTAAAGTGTAAAGTTATTTCATTCCCTTTTGAGATTAGTTTCATAAGCCTACCCTTTGGTATGCTGAGCCACACCATCTTCTGGGTCTTACTCATTTTGGGATTATTTTGTTAAAAGACACAAAGAGTGGGTAGTTGGACAATATAATAAAAATTTGGCCTCAGAATTCTCAGGGGTTTTTTTCAAAATTATTAGGCCTAGAAGATAATGAAAGAGAGAAAGAGGAATATCATCTGGCAAAGTAAAGTACAAGACTGAAAGGTACAGCTGAACTCTCAGCTGTCCTTCTGTTCACATGAGAAAAACATAGGAAGTCCAAGGTCTTGATAAGATGGAAGACACATGAATACTTTGAAATAACCTGTGTTTGACACCCTCTTTTCCACATTTTTTTAAGCCAGTGTAGGAGTTATACTGTTTAAACTGTGTACCGTGTGCCTTGCCATTGCCTGAAAATTTATGTAGCTGTTGCTATGGATGCAGCTTCATCCACTGCATATTTTCAGTTCTCTACAGCTAAAATGCCCTGTGGAGCACAAATTTCCACTGCAGTGGTGCAAAAGAAACAGCATAAAATATTCTGCTTTTTCATCCAACTTCTATTTGCATGTGTAGAATGTCGTATGTATTTTGAAAACTTGGGTACTGTCAGTAACCAAAAAGTAATTTCTTTTTCTGCTAATGCTGGAGTCCTTTGTTACTGTCTCTATTAACTTTGGTATATTGCAGACAGCAATAGGCTTATAGAAACTAACTTGTTTCTGCAACCTTGGTATTGGCCTGTTTTCATTTGATTTATAGAGCCCTCTGTTTCTCCCACTTAAAACATAATTGTTCCAAACTTTTTTTTCAGTATTGTTAAGAGCTAAGTGCCAGGATTTAGCATGTATAGCATTGTCTTAGACATTTGTTCAGCTGTCTGTTGAATCCCTTGAAACTAATGTTCAGTCTCTATTAATGTCTCGGTCCCTGGAAACCAGAGCCCATTCTCTCATAATTAATCTTGCAGGTACTGCTTTGACATTATTGGTTCACCAGCAGAGCAGAACTGCCTCAGCCATCAATAATAATTCACTACATTAGGATGAGGCCTACATACACAGCCCACAGATGTAGCCGAGTTATGGGCAGGCTCCAGCACTCCTTGCTGACAGGGGAAAGAAGGAAAAAAATCTCTGCCATTGAAAGTGTTATGGCTGCTGGATAATTTTGCAATACAAAGGTCGTGGTGTTACTCATGCTTTGGCTTTATGTTTTTTTTTGTCCAAATGTTGGCACTGTTTGGCACAATGCTTATGATTGTCTGTTTACTGAATCTTAATACTAAAGCTGTTACAAATTGTCTTTCACAGATGGTGGGAGCTTCTCAGATCAGGAGAGGCAGGGAATTTATTACTCAATATTTTTGTATTACTGATTGGGACGTGAGAAGCATAAGCAATCTGTTCTACTGCAGGGTTTGAGTTCCCCCTCCTTCCCCCACCCCAAAAATTATGGCTAGCTGGAGAAGGCTTTTTTTTTTTTTTCCTCATTTTGTGTAGATAGCAGCTGTGCAATTTAAAGCAGAATGTTTGCTTTGATCTTACTTCCTTTAATTGAAATCCACAATTATGAGATTTGTTTCTTTTATGTTTGCTAGTTTATTGGTTTAATCTACAAAATGTGCTGTCTTGCTGTCTTACACAGTTAAAGGCAACAACACAGTTGGGATTTAAATGGCAAACTTGGAGGGGGGTTGCTATCTCCCAGGTATTGGGGGGATAAAACATCTTTCATCTGATTTCAGATCATTATATGTACAGGGTAGCAACAAGAACACAAACAATATGTCAAATAATTGTAAAGAATATCCCTAGGTAGCCACTTTATGGAAACAAACCACATGAAAGGAAATTTTAATATGGAGGCAAAAAATCCTTCTCTGACAGTTTATTTCGGGATTTTCTCTATTTGGAAGCCTTTGTTGTAACAATGTTCATTATAGAATGATTTTTGGCCTTTCCAATACCAGCTTCTACTCATATGAGTTTAGCAAAACATTTCGGATCAGAGTATTTGCAGTTTGAGTGAGGCATTGCCAAACTGGCAGATGCAGAAGATAGGGCAGAATAAGCACCTATGAAACAAAGGAACTGAGATAGCAGCTGGACTCAAATTTGCAATGAATTTTACCTTGTTAGGTCTAATTGGGGTGAAAATGTCAGCAGATCTCTTATAAGAAATCCTCAGAAAGAAAAAAAATAATTTCCGTTAGTGTCTTTCCTAAGAACTATTTTCTGACAATAATTTTAGCCAGAAAAAGAACTAGTAAATAAATTTTTTAAAATACTTCTTGTGTATTTGTAATAACTTCCTTGTCTTGTGAGATAGATGCTTCAGAATAAAATAATTCCAGTTCTGTAATTGCCATATACCATGGACTGCATATCAGATTATCCATCAGTACTGTACAATGTTTCTCCAATTAAGAAGAAGAAGAAAAAAATACTTCTGTGGAATCGAGTACAATTGCATGTCTTTTGCTAGGTTGCTAAAAACTGTTGAGAATTTGTTCTCAAATACATGAAGAAAAAATAAAGTCAATAATGAAAGGGTGTTGCAAGTCATGAATTCATCCTGGAGCTTTCCTAATTTACAATAGCTAATAAACTGTCATTTAAAAGAAACATTTTACTTATGTATATAGATCTTTTTTGGAAAAATGTCAAATAGGAAATTTTATACAGTCAATATTAAACAAAGCTACATCAAACTTGGACCTCTCTCTTGAGGCTTAGCATGGTCCTGATTGAATTCAATAAAACAGGACTCATAGACAATTCTAGATCAATTTACAATAAAGTGCAAAGACACACATCTATGAAATAAGGAAGCTAATGATATGAGCATACTCACTTCATTGGCTTGCAACTCTTATAATGAGTGGAACTGCCAAGACAGGTTCTCCTCCAGTTATAAAAGGCCCACAATGCTCTGCAAGAATCGCTAATAATAACAACAAGCTATCTCCTCTACCTAAAATAAATAAATAATCCTATGGAGGTATTTTTGCACTAGTGATAATAAAGGTGCAAGATTTTCTTTGGCAGAGGATTGGTTGGAAAGGAAGTGCAATATGTTTGTTAATGCAGCCCTGTAGCTGCACACTGCAGCATTGCCATTGTGAAAAGCTGCCTAGAGGCTTTGCATTGAGTTTGCAAGACCTCAGTTTTGGAGTGTACTGTTTCTGAACCTGTATTTACCTGCTTGTTGCTTTCTTTGGGTTTGATTTGGCAAGGGTTTTTCTCCTGTTTTGATTTTCCTTATCTGTTCATGGTACAACCACAGCTTTATACAGATTTTAGTAACAAGTATCTCAAGAAATAAAGGGCTTGTTAGTTTAATGGCTATGGAGTTCTTGCAGTTCTATGCACAGAGGACAAACTGCAACATTTGTGACACTGAGAATAAGATGATAGCCCTCCTATGGACTAAAGAAGAATCAGGAATGACATAATGTCTGCCCTCCCAGCTCTGACTGCCAAGAAATCTCATCACAGAGCACTGCCCCTGATACCTTGCAGAGGTCTGTGTTACAGACATTTTCTGCCACACTGGGTACATAACTGACACAAAAAGTGCTGGAAAAAAATACTGTTTCTGTATCACTCATATTTTACCATAAGTTTGTGATATTTTTATCATCTTTAGAACCACTTTTCATTAGAAGAATAGTTATGTTATCTCAAAACCTTAAGGTGGAAATCATGACTAGCTACTGTAAATTCATTAATAAGAAATAGAATATATATTTTTACTGTCAAATACTGTTATTTCAGTGTTTGTAAGAAATGCAAAAAATGCCTCAATATTATTTCTCAAACTTCAATTATCAGACTAACTTAACCTGACATGTTTGAGGGTATCAAATCACAAGTCCAACCTCGGTGTCAGTAAAGAAGCTAACATTGTCACTTAATTTTTTCATATAAATCACACCTCTGCATGCAAATATGCAGAGCTGAGCAATAACAATTTAGATTTGCTGGATGAAAGACTTTGTCTAGCTATTAAAAAATTGAAGTCAATTAAACAATCAGACAGAAATCCAAAGATTGTTAGGATTTAGTGTTAGACATAATATATATGTATTAAATTTTGGCATATATTCATAAATCATAGCATAATTTACCTTTGAAAAGACCTGTCAGATCACCAAGTCCAACTGTAAACCCAGGACTTCCAAGTTCCCCACTAAGCAATGTCCCTAATTGCCACATCTATACATCTTTTAAATACCTCCGAGGATGATGACATAACAACTTCTTTGGCAGTCTATTCAATGCTTGACAGTCATTTTGATGAAGACTTTTTTTTCTAATGTCTAATCTAAACATTCCCTGTCACAGCTTGATACCATTTCCGCTCCTCCTGTTGCTTGTTGCCTGGGAGAATAGGCTGACCCCTGCCTCACTAGTGGCTTGAAAAGAAACATTAAAAGAAACAAAGAATTGTAATAGAGGCTTAGAAATGAGTGAGGACTTATCTTGAGAAGAGTTTGTCTTCCTTTGGAGACTGGTTTATATAATTTTGTCATTTCACAATAATATCAGCCTAACCTTTGCACGGTGGCATTAGATGTCACCATTACAAATTTCAACAGTTGCAAATTTCATTAGACTACATTGAAAGTACAGAGAACACATTTCTCTAAATTCCTGATGGAAAAAAAAATTAATAGGAACACTTACTCCAGCACTTTATCTGCTCTATTAGTTTAGATGATGGAGTTCCTATTCTACTGACATGATTTGCTATCTAAATAATAATGGTAAATTTATAATACTGAAGAGAAGAGAGGAGAAAAGACTTCTAGAATAAATGTGACTGTATTGTTCAGCAAAGTATGTGTGACCATAGAGAAATTTAACACACAGGGCAATACAGAAGATATCTGAATCTAGAGGAAGTTAGCATGCCCTAGCACATTTATGTGTGTCTCTTTTTTTTCTTTTTTTTTTTTTGTTGTGTAGAAAATACAGACAGTTTCACAGTGAGGATATAATCACAAATACTCAGAGCAGACTTCTATGAGTATTGCAGGGGAAAATAATTTATAAATATCTTAGCCAAACTTAAAAAAAAAAAAAGTGTTTATCTCCATTTCTCTTCCTTCCCTTTTTCTGTAGCTTTCTTTTTCCATTCTCCACAGTACAATTAGATACAGTGAAGAAATGTCTGTGGAATGTAAATGCATGTTTTACCCTCTGCAAAAAAAAAAAAAAAAAAAAGTCAAACAAGTTGTTCTAGGATGAACCCAGAATGTACAGTCTCAGAAGGTTTTATACCCCCAAGAACTATTTCATCAAATAAGTGGTCTCAGCTTTAAAACTGTGCCAAAATTGAAGTTTGGATATGCCAATGGTGCAAAAAGCAGTGTGACTGAAATCTCTGCATGTTTTAGAATTAACTTTAGAATTAACAATGTCTATAGCTTTAAATATAGACAGGGCTCATATATTGAGCATCAAAAAAATCTGATACTTTAAAGAAGATAACTTCTACAGACAGCCAGCAGATAGGACCTCAGGCAGGCTTTTAAGGCTTCTACCAAAGATTATGAGGCGGTAATTTCTCTGAACTGACTTATCTTTATTAAATGATATTTTGGCTGCTTAAATGAATCTGTCCACAATGATACTGTAACTCTGCATAAACAGTGTAATAACTCATATGCAAGTTCATGGTCAAGAAGGTATTGCAAATTAAGCTATGATGGAAAGAATATCAAGTGGAAATAAAAAATACTTAAGGAGGAAATCATTTGGTAGTACAGCTATATAGCAAAACAGAAACCAAACCAACCTTGCAAGTGTAAGTTAACTACAAGAAGTTATTGACTCTCATTCTGTTATTGAAGAGCACAGAAAGCAAAAAGCAAAACTAGGGCATGACATAAATTGAGTACAAAAAAGCAGGCAAACTTAGCTATTAAAATTCCCCTTGTCCTCTATAGGAAAAGAGGCAATGGACTTGATTAACAAACATAAATACAGCTTTTAAAATTATCAGTCAAGTGAATTAAAAAAAAGAAAAACAAACAAAAACTCTTTGACTCTCAAGAGGGAAAACTATAAAAAAGAAGCAAAGTGTTTCAGGGATTTTTTTCCACTTTTATATCAATGTGTCACAAATTGTATTTTACCCTCAGTTTTAGGTTCAAGATGTAAGATTTTTGGCTACTTATATCTTTTCCCCACATAAACTGGATTTTTTTTGAATTCTTTTTTTCTTCATTCTTTTTTTCCTCTTAAATATTTATTTATTTGCCAGGAAAAACAAGAGAAACAAATTGGGAAGAAAATGACAGAAAAAAAATTACAAGAGAGTAAACAGAAATTATGAAACACAAAGAAAGGTTTCCAAAATTATTTTTATGTCTGGGCAGATATTTTGCAAGCTCTCTTCTGAGCACAGAAGAAGGAATATATCATGATCAAGTTTTGGTTTTGCCACTTTTTGTTTATCTAGGAATGTGGTGTCAAGAGTAAAGACAATATATATCAGCAGTGTTTCCATTTTCTCTGATCAATTTGTCTGTAACGTGTGCACACACATATTACCAATTTTGTTACAAGATTCTGTCTGACAAAAAATTTACATTCTTGTGAACTGATTTGCTTTCTGTCTTAATGGTCTGCTGCAGATTGTAAACTACTTGGGATTTTGTTTCCAACTCTTCCATGTATTGCACTGTGCTGTTGTTTTAGGTTGATTCTAAGGGGGTGAAAATGCAAATATGTCACTCCACCATATAGATCCTGATACAAGAGTTCTTGCTGCATTCTTTTCTGACATGAATTACAGTGGTTCAGGTTAGGTCTCTCCTCTGTACACTAAACTGCAATAAAAAATACTCTTACTGAGTATGTTTACTTTTATTAGATTCCTACACTTATCCTGAAAATGATGTTCAAAAAGTTGCATTCTGAATCAGGGAGAAAATTAATAGCTGATACTAAGCAGCACTGACTATATTATCACCCTTGGGGGCAGAATTTCCTGAAATGATGCAATGCAGTTTTATGATAAGAGGAAGGTAATAATATGCAGATAATGAAGGTATATATATTAAGTTTTAGCTCAACTGTAAATTAAATTCACCCTAACGGACAAGGAAAGGAAATATTTTCATGGAAAAATGTAACAATGTCTGTGGACTTTTTCTTTATATCATTAAAGAAAGGACTTCAGGCCCAATTCAGATTTTGACCATATTAAAACAGTTTGTATGTTAGGTGTGCCAGAGAAGAAATGAGTAAGGTACAACCTTTTTAACCCCACAAAGTATCCTTTACTGAAATCTGTGAAAATCATTTTGCATGAGAGCAAATTTTAAATATAATATGAAAGAAATATAAAATTATCTGTGATTGTGTGAATATCAATTATCCTTCAAAAACAGATTGATAAATCTCCTAGAATTACTGTGGATATTTCATAATTCTGAGAGGGCAACAGATAGCAATATGCAGGACAGGAACAAATGATTTGAGAAACCATCATTAAGAATATACAAACTCATCTACTTTTACACTAAGAAAAACTAGCACATTCTGATATTCTTGAATATTTTTGTTATGTAGAAAAAATACAATTTATCTAAAAATCTGACTGCTTTTCCTAACTTTATCACCTGCTTTATTAAAACTATGGCCTAACTTTTCAGAAATCACGTCACTTCTTATCACATTTGTGTCCTGTTGTGCCTACTTCATAACTGACATGCTTACAGTGTTTAAATACTGAACAATAAATATAACTAATTGTGTTAGCTAGCTTGTATAACAAGAAATGTGCAACTCCAAAGACATCCTCATAGCATTAAAGAAGCAGTATGTCCAATAGTGACATCTGATGGGACAAGAAAAAATTACTATGCTAGTATCATTTAGATATTGCTGGATTTGTGAAGAAGTAGGTATTTCATGGAAGAGTAAAACAGCGAGAAAATAGGATGTTGGTCCATGCAGTAAAGCAATGCTTTTAAAAACAAATATTAAGAATAAAAATGTCTCACTTGTGATAATTTAGTTCCTTTGTGTAAATGTAATTTATAACTGACTTCACTGAAATGAATCTATTTATTGGTTATTCTTTGATATTTGGAGCACCATAATCTCTCAAATGTAATATCAAGGGGCTGTTTGAACATTTGTTATATTTTGGTGACTTTTAACCCATGGGTGGGGCTGAGAAATCTAAGATATGCCCTTGTATTTGAAGACTGGCATATTGAGATGTAAGAAAACCAAAAGTAAAGCACAAGTGGCCAAACTATTGCTTGAAATGATCAAAATGCTGTTACTCTCCAGACTTTTTATGAATTCACAGTCTAAATCTTAGAGACCAGAAAGAGGAATACTGCTTTGAAGTAGATAAAAAAGACACTTTTTGCTACTCAGAGAAAGATTTTCAGATGGAGAGGAAAAAGCTTCCTCTTGCAGAAATTATCAGTTTGATATAATTTTTTAAATACAAAATGTGCATTTGCTTTATATTAAAAAAATTAAATTTAGAAAGACTGGTACATGCATAGTTTATTTCAGGAAAGAGTACAGAGCATGAAGGAGTACAAGTCAGAGTGACACCTGAATTTGCTTAAGATATTCAACAACTTTGAGTTGAGTAAAAGACAGGGAAATCTATATTAAACCAACAAAGACATTTCTTTCTGACATAAAATACCACATTCATCAATCATACTGTTCATTTCTGTTACAAAGAAATTTTTGTTTTCATTCTACAATTAGAGCAAAAGAGAGGAGGTCCGATTCATTGATCATGTAAACAGAACATGCAACCAGAGTATTTAATTTTATAATCTCACTACTGGTGGATTAGGAAGAACAATTTACATCAAAACAAACACCAAAAGCAGAAAACACAAAATAATCTTTCAATTGAGAAAGTATTTTCCCTTTTAATATGCTTAGAATCTGTCCTGCACTGTTCTCTTACTATCCCTCAGTGTTGTGACAATTATCTCATTTATTCCCATTCAAATTAAATATCATTAAATGTAATTTAAATGGTGACTGAGATGGATTGATGCAACAAGAACTTGCATAGCAGCTGATGGTAGACCATTCTATTGCCTTTCTGTCATGTTTGCTAATATTTATCCACAGCCCATACACACACACACACACACACAGAGAAAAAAATATCACAAAGACCAGTATATCTGCTTTTTAAAAAAATAATAATAAAAAATCAAATTATGGAGCCACAAGGACATTATTTTTCAGAGAATGTTTTTACCTAAAGGTTCATGGTTCATGGATTCACAATAACCTGTAAATCATACACTACAAGCAGAATGAGTATTTTACCTGTACTTCATATTTTTTAAAGAAAGCTTTTCGTTTATGTACCTATGTGTATAAATATATAGCCATATATATATGTCTTTCTTTGTGTTAGTACACCTCCACATCCAATGAAATTATCTTTAAGATGTTGACCATTGAACAAGCTTTATGGCTAAGGATATTGTACAGATGCCTGAAAACTTAATTCCCTAGCTGTAAAATAAGCATAAAAATATTTGGAATTTGAATTAAATAATTTTGCATCTGAATACAACTCCATTTCTTAGTCATGACAGACAGGATTTGCAAAACAAGACATAGGTGACTTAAAATTTCTCATACAGATCAGGAAAAGACAAAACTATAAAATAAAAAAAAAATTCCCTTGTTAAAAACTAATTAATTTAAACATTTTTAAGAGTAGGACGAAGGAGCTACCAAGATTGGAGAGACAACATCTGCCAATGAACCTTCATAGATAGAGACAAGGGTGTGAAGAGGGCTGGACTGTTTTTTGCTGTAATGGACTTGTGTTTTGGGTTTTGTTAAGGGTTTTGCAGTTAATGTATAATTCCCTGTATGTTCTATTGTAGTTGCTGGAAAACTTCTTCCCTCATGACCTTGAATTTTACCCTGGTTGTTTTATTTACCGCATTACAGTATATTCCCTATATGGTTATTCTAACCCCTTGTTTTGCATGCTCCTCCCATGCTCCACCCTAACTCCATTCCATCCCCTTCTGGAAAGTTCTAGGCAGACCCTATAAAAGGCAGAAGCCATTTTAATAAATGGACATTTCTGCCTCACACTTCAGAAATGTGCTTTCTCCTTTCTTGATCCGATGTCAGAGCCACAGTTAAGTATCATAAAAGTCTACTGAACTCTACTTTTTAACATCAAAAGCTTTGATTACTTTTAAAGAAAACATTTATTCTACATATTTTATGTTACCACTAGTAACTATTTTTAGGTAACTGACAAAATAAAATTGTGGAGGTTAGTCAAGTATGAATACTAAACTTATTCATTAAATATCTCTGACAATTTACTTCCTTTCAACATTACACTTTCCTAATTTTTTTAATACACAATTAGGTTTGGGTACACTCTGGTAGTGAAATTAATGCATTTGACATCAGTTAGAAGCATTAGAAGAAAACATGACTTGAAAATTTAAGATGCAACTGAGAATCTTTACTTACTGTAGAAATGCCTCACATTTCCTAAGAAAGAAATAATTAAATGCTACTGCATATATGCTTCACAGACATTTCTAGAATTCTGTGTGCAGTTCAGATGCTTCTGAAAGGAAATGACAGAATAAATGAATAAATAAATAAATAAAACATATAAAGAAGATAAGCAGTAGAATTTCTTAATACAGTTTGTTGTAGCAATAACACTGTGAATTTAGAAGGTGACTGGACAAATTTCTGAAAGAGTAAGTCTATAACTGCTATGAATACACTGTAATTCTGGTTTTAGCACCTTGATGATGTCTGTTAAGTATTCTAAAATGTAACACGATGGTAGACATTGAGAGTTCATAATGATCTGGGACCCCAGCAGTTTAAAACCTTGGAAGAATATACATTACAATTTATATCAAAATAGAACTTACTGAGTTGGAAGGGACACACAAGGATCATTGAAGTTCAGTTTCTGGCCCTCCACAGGAATACCACAAGAATCACGCCATCTGTCAGGCTTGGTGCTGTGACCACTTCCAGCCTGTTCCAGTGCCCAACTACCCTCTTGGGGACAAACTTTTTTCTAATATCTAACCTAAATGTCTCCTGACACAGCTTCAGGTCATTCTCTCACATCCTGTCACCCGTTAGCAGAGAGAAGAGAATGATGTTTGACCTTCCACTTCCCCTCATGAGGAAGATGTAGACTGCAATGAAGTCTCTCCTCAGTCTTCTCTTCTCCAGGCTGAAAAAGCCAAGTGACCTCAGCGGCACCTCATATGGCTTCTCCTCTAGAGTCTTTACAATCTTCATTGCCCTCCTTTGGACACTTTCTAACAGCTTAATGTCTTTCTTATATTGTTGTACCCAAACCTGCACACAAGACTTGAAGTGAGGACACCAGAGCACAGTAGAGAGAGATTAATGCTCAAGTTAATTTTCTAGTATTTGAATTACTATAATGCCCTAATATCTGCCAAGAATGGTCCAGCTTAATATTTCCCTTGAATTCTAACTATCAAGATGCAAAACAGTGGCAAATGCCAAAATGGTTTAGTGTTCTCTGAAGGACAATGCTGCAGTAAAGGCACACCAGGTGGGATGCTGCTATACTTAATTAAAAACACTGAACACCTCAAAATAGCAAGCGGTTCACCATTACAGCCAGAATAAAATACTGTGTCTAATCAAAGTGTGCAGTATATAGTCTCAATTTTCAGTTGTTATATGAAGAATTCAGTGCAATTATATTTAATCATCCTTCTACTTGATGCTTACTGCAGTTTGGTTCAAATGTGTTTCATAGAGTCTGTCAATTGCAAGTGACTTTAAAATTACACAGTAAATAACAACCACAGAATCAACAAAGGAGGAAAAGGTAGGTGAGCAGTAAAATTATAATTTTTACATTTATTGCAGCATTAAGTAAAAATTGTAAGAAAAAGGCACACCAATTACACTTTTAATTTCTCACCCTATTACGTATTTGGTAATTAAAAATTGCTGGTTTATTAACCAAAAATTAAAAAAGAAACAGGACAACATTACTAGGATGGAACTCAGTAACGATTCCTATAAAAGCTCATATTCTTGTAGATGAATCTTATCCTTGCTCTAATCATTAAGGAGAATACGTAACACAAAATACATGTATGAGAAATAAACCAGCAGTTTTATTACAAGCAAAATAATTTAAATAATTGAGCAAGGGTTACAAATATAAGAATTTATGGGGTTTGAGTTTTTGTCTTATCTATAGGCGTCTCATGGAGTTGTAAGGTACTGGGTCCTGTCTGGAACTGGTGCCAGGGTCCATGCGGCTGGAAACAGGGCGTTGTAAAGTGTATATGGATAAGGAAACCCCTCTGACCGCATGGTCGGTCACTGAGGCTGCCATCTGGACCAGGGCCCCACCTCCCAGCGCGGCACAGCCAACCAGGGGGAGGGGAACACCCTTTCTGTTACATAGGTGGGGTGGGACTTTAGAAGCCACTAAAAGCACCAGTTTTGCATTGGGAGGGGTGCTTTTTGGACCCTAGAGACCTGAGCACCCAGTACGTACTGTTTACCATCTTCCTGTTTGCCTTACCTTTTTGTTTTATATTTTGCCATTTCTGAATTTAAATAAAAGAGATTTTTCTCACACACGCACCTTTCAGAAGCTCTACTGGTAGGATTCTCAAATAATAATATTTCTAAAAAAAACAATAATTTTGAGAAGTATCAATTTTTAGTTTCAAGATTGTTATAGAAAGTACATGTCAAGGTTAAAACTACAATTATTTTTCCACATTGTTATTCACACTACAGAAAGAATGCTTATTATTTTTCAACAACATTAAAGGAAAAGGTTAGTTTTCTTTTTCCCCACTGTTTTATGTGAACTGAGTCTATTTGATTATTCTCCATCTTGTGCTAAATGCTAATAGAACCTATATTACATGACTTTTATGACTGTTGGTTGCATTTGGTTAATTCTGGGATCTTAGCATCAGTCCACTTTGCACTATGCAATATCTTTTTTCAAGCAAAAATCTTCATTATGGAAAGCATATAAAAATGCATGTCATCGTTGATTAGAAATCAAATGTTTACTGACACAGATGATTTCTTCTTTTCTAGTTATTTGGTATTTCTTTTCTTCTGGACTTTTTTAAGCATCTTACCTAAAATATGAGTTCAACTTGTCCTTTTACTAATTTGCAGGAGAGGTGATTGTTTCAAACCAATATGCAAACTATTTTTCAGTCTAAATTATTAGAGCTTTTGATATTGAGGTTGTTGACACAACACAGCTAGAATGCTCAGTAGTTGGAGAATTTACATCAGCATGAAAATAGGAGATTGTATGGAGGTGTCTTAAACCCAAGAAGCAGTTAACTACAGTGGGACATACTCAAACTACAATAGTTACGCAACTAATCAAAGAACAAAATTTCTGTTCTGTCCTGAGGTTATTTTGTTACATGCACATTAGGATAAGCTTCAAAAATGCTGAAAAAAAAAATATTTCCTTTTAAAAAGGTAGGGAAATATTGACTTGCTTTTACTGAATTTTTAGTAGATACTTTTTATATTTTCCATGTATTGCATGCATGAGTAATGTAATTCTTTTGACACTTGGATTTTAGTTTTCCACTTAATTATGCATTACAGTCAAACTAATTTCAGAAATTCTTAGATCAGTTTTCTGCCAGTGTGACAAGCCCACAATTATCAGTGAAGATATCACATTTACTGCTTCCACATTTGTTAACTCACCTTTTGGAATGCAGGTTTTATTTGACATATTTTATGGGTTTTTCTAATGGTGTATTTGGAGATAAACATTTTTATAGGTCTCTGTGTTCATAATATATTTGGTAAGAAACTTGAATTTAAAATCTTGGGCTGCAAATCAAGAGACAATGGTCTCAATGAAAGAAAATAAAGTACTATCAAAGAAAAACAGTCTAGTTCATGATAAGAGCTTGAGATTGGTATCATTTATTCATTAGAAAACAGCCATGCCTTTAAAAAGAGACCTCACTGCATGTCTTCTGCATTTCTAAAGTAAGCATTGTCATATGTTTTGTTAGACCTCAGGGAAGTGTTTTGATTTACCCAGTGTACTTCCTTTAACATGTATATGCATACATACTTATTTAATATATGTACACGTATAAAGTCATGTAACTCACATCCCAACACATAAGAGAAGCTAACAAGATTGATCAAGACTGTGGTCAATTTGAGATTGTTAGCAAAGAGAACATGCGTGTTCCAGAAGAACTTACATGGGTACTTTTCAAAATTTGTATTCACATGTAACCTATAGGAAGATAGCAGAGACGGAATCCAGGGAAAAAACCAACCAACCAACCAAACAAAACAAAACCAACAAAATCAAAAACTGTTGTCTATGGTTCCTACAGTGGGAAAACCTGTGATTGAAGATGGGATATTTTAAGATGGTGGATATTGTCTTCAAACTACAATTCGGTTATCCAATATAAGCCATAATTTTCAATCTACTGTGTCTGATTTCTTCTGAAAAGATACAATAACTTTTAAGTAGACACAAATGAAATGTTGAAAAATTATAAGTTTGGAAAAATTATTTTCTGTTCTTTGAAAATAATATGTATTAGCACTGTGAAATATCCTTTTATTCATACTTTCAATATTAGAAATTTAATTTTGGTGATATATTGTGCCACAAGAGTTTAGCCAGTCACTACTAACGTGCTTTGGTATTTCCATTAAATGAAACCTAGCAATCAATGCAAGTTGCTAAATATACCTATTTCACAAGATAATGTTCTCCTTAAAAACTACCACCATATTAAAACATCTAATAAGTGTAAAGAGTCTTCCAAACTCATGACAGGCAAGTTGAAGGAAATTATTTAAAGTTTATGAGTGGTACAATCAGATTAACACTCACAACAAGTATGGTGTGATCAGAGAGGACTCCTACGGCCCATAGCTATTCAAACTTTGTCATACAATGTGAGAAGAACATGAAGTCATTCATTTTTATGATTTGTAAAACATGGGTCAATGAAACCAGAGATGAAAATCAATGTTCCTTGAGCTTGGGCATGAGTTGAGGACCTTGAGAAACGAGGTAAGGTCAACATCTTGATGCTTGAGGATAAACATCTCAGTTCCAATTATTTAGAAGTCTTAGTCTTAAACTGAAGAAAAGTTCACACATATTACAGAGACAAAATAAAATGGTAGTGTTTATGAAGTTATGTTTTCTCACACAAACTCAGAATATCTTGAATGTTGTTTAGTTTGACATACATATTTGTCACATGGTCATCATCAGAACAAAATTTAAAACACAGCTAAAACAGAGATGAACTAGTTTGACATTATAAATCTGTGTAGTTAATTTTCATATCCATATATTGTATACTAGAGATGTTTCTAAAATGAGGCATTTCACTCTATTGGATAGTGAATCTGATTCAATATCAAGTTTTCAATGCACTTTCCCCTAAAGTTGCAGTCTGATTCAGCTGACTGCCTGAATGAACATATTCTCTCTGAGCAAGTGACCTGTATCTAATAGCAATGTTATTAGCCATAGTGTCTGCTTGATGTAAAGAGTTCTGTGTGTTCTACTTCTCTAGTCTGAATATTTGTATTTTTTTCTCCTGCAGTACTCCCTTGGTCAAGAACTAGTCAAGAGCAATATGATATTTAGCAACTGTTTTCCCATGCTTAAACTGGGAAAGTAAACATCTTTCTGTCTATCTTACAGCAAAAATGGCTAAAATACATGAGGTTATAATACACTCTGGTTAAATGTGATTGTAGGCAGCAGAAATACCTCTATAACTCACTTTTTGAGAAAGAACTGGAGATGATTTTAAGTAAAGGTCATTTTGAAATCAGTGGCTTCTGGCATTTCATGATTCTAACAGAGATTTTTAAATCTCCATTGTTAGAGTAATAATTCCATTTCTATGATTTGATGCATTTATGCAATGCTAGTTGTCCATTGTTTTTAAGGAACTTCTTAAGCTAGCCATAGAAAATGAGCCACTTTCAGCCCATCATACAGCCTACTACTGTATTATCACAATTTGATAAGCAGTGCAAGATACCTAAACCATTTCTTTCACTGTGTGTTATGACTCCTGCTCTTTTTACACTATAACTATTTTTCTGAACAGACTGAAAGGTCTTATAGAAAGTTTTCCTTATATTCTTAAAATTGTAATTGGGCAAATTTCTGTTTTTAAAAACAAATAGGATTTTAGTGGGTTTTGTTGTTTTTTTTTTTTTTTGACAAATATTTAATATTGTAATACAAACTGTGAATGAAAAGAAACAAGTCATAATGACATTTTTTTTTCTCATGGAAAATCAAAATATAAAATCATTACCTAAACCAAAAACAATTTTCCATTTTTTGAACTGAGTATTGTTCAGTATTGCATGAAATTGTGCCTAACTTCATGCCTGTTGACCTTTAATTTGTATATGCAAATTTTCCCTCTTGTCATTTGTATGGACAATTATCCAAATTTCATGCACAATCACAGTACATGCAAGTATAAAACACGCATATTTTTTCATATTCACTTGTATATTAAAAGCTCATTAATAACATAATTTCTATCCCTTTTTAACCTGTGGGACATGATTTTTCCATAACTTTTTATAAGTTTGTTTTTTTTAAAATAAATACTTGCATTTGAAGCTACATAAATAGACCATGAAGAAGGGCTAACGATTTCACTAATTTTAAAGTGCCACAGTTTTCACAATGATCTATAAATTTAGCATCAAACTAGGAATCCAGATTAGTTGGGTTGTTCGGGTTGTTCTTCAGACAAACAGGGTAAAAACTGTGTGTGTACTTGATCAAATAATAGGTATTTAAATATCTTCTCTGGTAATTAATTTTTGAAGTGAATTATTACTGAGATAATTCTCTCTTCTCAAAGAGAAACACAATTGCATTCTAAAGTAGTGAAATATTTTATTTCATCAAACTAATATTCTAGGCAACTAAAGAAGAATCTGTCAGGCAACTCCAAGAGATAAATTGGAATTTGGAAGTTCTCTCAATCTTATCAATGAACCTCATTTTTGTTATTTACAAAGCATCAGATGTATTTTTCTCTCAGCCATGCACAAGCCAGATGTGCCAGCAAAGTAATCTATTTTACTGAGTTTAAAAGAGAGAAATGCTACTGTTCAAATATTAAACATAGAGAGTTATGACAGAAAATTTTGGTGAAGGATACAAGTTTTGATTGCTTTGGAGTACTTCTGGAATCAATCTCAAGCTGCATCTTCTGGTGAAACTATCTGTAAGAACTTGAATGCCCTTGAAAAAAGTCCTAGTACTTCGTTCAAATAAGATTAATCCAGAGGAAAAGAGTGACAACATATAAAGTATATTAAAGGTATAAACAAAGAACTTCCTTTAAAGACCAAGATCTCCATGTAGTCTTAAGATGATTCAGTTACAAATTCCAACAAAATAAAATACCTCCCAATGAAGATGTTCTTCAAGTCCTTCTCACCCTTAATGAATACAGAGGATTTTGAACCCAACATTACCACAGTGATCTGCATAAGTAGTGGAGTATTATGAAATATTGTTATTTAAATATATTTTCTGGCAAATATCATTATATTTATACATTTTTATTACAATACACAAGTCTCTGTTGTCTGTGTTACCTTCATGGGTCTGAATGTCTTATCAGACTTTGCAAATTGTATTCCTTAGAAGAAAAGGGAATCAGAAAGAACATTACTGTGTATGAAGCTTGCATGGTGTGGATAAGACATGTGAGAACTTTCCAGCTGCTGTACACAAATTTCCCTTTAGTCAACGCAGAATATGGAAGTTTAAGTGCATTATTTTGGAGGATACTGGAGGAAAAAAAATGCTCTTTCATGGGGATTGGCTTAATCTCCCTTTTAAAATACCTACTTACATAATTAAAGTTTAGAAAGAGTTGACTACTGCTGAGAGGTCTTTGCTTCCCCCTTCAGCTCAGTTCACTGAATCAGAAATTTCTCCATCCCCACTTAGCCCTTATTTGGGTAAAACAACAAGAACTTTTCCTCAGACTATTTCATGAACTGACTGAATCACACTGAAAACTAAACCAGGAAAAGGTAGTTTGTCCTTGCTGTTTTCATGTCCCCATCCTCTGTAGTCAGTACAGACATAGTTTAAATAAAAGCAGTAAAGCATATCTAAATAATAACATTTCAGAAGTAATTTCAATATGTTCTTTATGTTTCTATCATTTTTAAGTGCATGATATTTTATATTTGCTGTTGTCTGAGAATTTTGTCAAGAGCACATTTATAAGAAACACAGTAGTTATTAATCTAGATCTGTGTAGCTGCAGAATTTAATCTGTGTATTTGCATGTCACTGCTGTCACCTTGCAAATGTCTGAATCATTGATGCAGGCCTTTAAACTGGCAAATGATAAAAATGAGGTAGAAAGTGCAAATCAAATTTAGAACAGGCATAAAATGCGTATAGAAATGTTCTTCTTTCAAGCCTTTCTGAAATCAAAGGATTTTACATTCATGAAATTTGTATCAAGCAAGTTTTTTAAATAACTGATCTCCTCTATCATCCACAAAACTTTTTTGAATCAGAATCCAAAACACATATTAAAAACAGAAATAAGCTTTGAAGAGTTTTGAGTGCAGAAATTTCTCCCCTGTAAAAAGGCTCAGTCAGTTTCCAGGCAACATAGCTCTCCTAAATCCCTTTCATGCTCTTTATAGGATCCCATCAAGTGACCCTGCTAGAAGAGACTGGTTAGAGCAGCCATGGGCACTATAATGATTTCTGCCTGCCAGGCTTCTTTGTTATTCAAGGTTCTTGCAGGATGTCTGCTGTATAACCTAACAAGCCCCCATAGGAGACAATGTCTTAGTCGATTCCCCCGGCAGCCAATCTCTTTGCTATGACTAAAGAAAGAGACTTAGTGGCAACTGGCTTGTCTTTCTTCCTCCTTCACATCACTGCTTGCATTTGTGTGAACACATGCAAACCCTGACAGAAACCAGATACCCTCATCTTCTCTTTGAACTTCTTCCTTCAGTGTCTAATGCTAGTTGACGATCATTACTAGGCGATTCAACTGATAACACAGTCTGGCTATTGTTGTAAGTAGGATGCCTAATCTACAAAAATAAAGAAAGAAATTGTACTTTAATTAATTTCTTATTACAATTCATCAGGCCTGCTGACACCTTTGAAATTGCTTTGGCCACTGTAATGGCTCCTCAGATATGGTGTTACTTTATAAACACAATCTGTTGCACAACTGAAAATTTTATTTATGGCTTGCAACAATCCTACCTAATAGCCTTACATAGTATATTGTACATCTTTGACAAGTAATTAGATGTTTATGAAGACATTCGTTGCTTATAATTATAATCCTGCTAATTTCCTCATTCCCAAAAGCAACATTAGTGTTTCCTAATGAACTGCAGATTAATTTGCTCTGAATTAGTTTCTACCCCCACTCTGCCCCCCGTGCATACTAGATGGCACTAATTTTGCTTTGGGGACCTTAAAAGGATTTGTTGCTTGACAATAGATTCAAATGGCCTGTGTTATTATTTAAGAATTTGGTTTACCTTAATTTGAATTTCATTATTCTTCAATGTTCTGAATTTGAGCTGAGAGCTAATGTGTTAAAAAGAAATATTGATAAATTAGACAGATCAATAGAAATAAATTGAACAGATTATACAGCAAAAGTAGCTCAACGTGTTGTCATTTTATCTGAAGCATCTAATAACATGAAGCTGATAAACTGAAACAAGCTTGAGTGTATTAGTTCAGTCCATAATGTTTTAATGGCCATAGCATTTAAGTGTCAAACATAATAATAACACATTTCCTCACATAAAGTTAATTTTACATGTGCTGACTTCATTCACCTCTGCAATGCCTTCTTAAAAACCAAATTATCTTAAAAGTGATACTTCCCTTGCTTTACACTTGGAACACCTGCTTTTCTTTTTCAGGATTCACTACCTAGGTTATACAAATAAGTTTCAGAATTCATGGTTTAAAATAACAGATTCTTGCTTCCAGACTTTTTATCAGCTTCCAACCTCACACTATAATCCTCGATTCACGCTGCATGAAACCTTTCATTCTCTGCCAGCAGCTGCTTGCCAAGATATTCCTGCTCTCCCCTTTTTTCCTTGGCAGATGATGTGTTAAGAAAAGGACTCTCTGGAATATGGGCTAGCTGCAGGTGTACCAAATGGGGCAAGTAAACACTTAGAGGACCAAGACAGGGTGAAGTTCTTCCTCTTCTGTGGTGTTACTTTTAAATAACATAATGAAGGCAATTTATGTACTGCTTCAATGAAAGCACTAGGAATGTTGAGACCCTCTGCTCCCATGTTGTACTGGGTTGGTTGTTTGGTTTTGGGTTGTTCTTTTTGTTTGTTTGTTTGTTTGTTTGTTTGTTTGTTTTTTATTTTGTTGTTGTTGTTGTTTTTGGGTTTGGTTTGGTTTGGTTTTGGTTTTGTTGTTGATTTTTTGGTTTTTTAATCAGATATGTGTTTCTTGCTGTTTGGTTGCATTAATTAAGGAAAGGTAGATTAAATGCATTAAAAAAAACCCAAAACAATCAACAAATGTGACCCTATTGTAACCCTGAGGGAATTCACATACAGTCTACTAAATTAAAATAATTTAACAAAGATCTTTGTCTTAGAAACTCCTAATTCTGATTCTCCTGTAAAGTTCAAGTCACAGCATGATTGAGACTCTTTCTTGAGTAGTTAGACAAAGACTTTAAAAATTTGACCCATATGGGCCAGATTTTCAAAGCAATTCAGTTTTCACTTACGAGCCAGATTAAGAGGCCACATTTGGAAGTGCTTGTGCAGTGGAATGACCTGCACTGAGTTCTAATGATAAATGAAGCTGCTATATGGACACTCCAAAAAGTGTACTGAGAATTAAGAGGACAGAAGACTGTTACTGTCTGTTATAAATCAGGCATCAGGTGTTAATTTTGGATTAACAAATTGGATAATTTGGTGCTAGTAACATTAAACAAGAGGGAAAAAAAATCTGAAATTTGCTTGGAATATTGTAAAATATAATTAATTTTTGTCTGAAACAATTTTATTGCCGTTTTATCCTCTGCCTCTGAAATGATCCAGTCAATATTTGTGTATATTTTTAATACAAGAAATAAAATAATTTATTATACACTGGTCTGAATTTGTATCCATCCTGACAGATTTAGATCCTTGCAACTTAGCTCTGTATCTGAAATTAGTTCTTACATAGAAATAAAAGATTTTTACAAGCAGCAAGTGTATTTACACACTTTTAGGTTTAAATAAAAATAGTTATACAATACTACTCATTGACACAGACATAGTTTGTGGAAAAAAAATCTATAAATATTAAACATTCAAAACACTCTAGGCAGTTATCATTCTTGAGAACATTTTAGGCTATATTGAAATTCACATTAACTATTAAAAATAATTTTAGTCAATTAAATTGAATCTTAAATAAGTTAAAGTGCAGTTGATGGAAAACATAATATACCCTACAGGTAAAGTCAGAAGAAAAATCTGAGTTAACATTTTTGTCTGCATTGTAGACATACCAAAGCCTACAAATAGATGTTTCTAGTATGAGCATAGTTCTGTAACTGAATATGTGAGAGGTGAGATGTAAATATGTGACTTTCTTAAAACAGATGGAAAAAACCCCAAATTTCAAATTCCACTATGATGTGTACAAAAGTGATGGAAAAACAGGTCCTAAACTAAACGTACAGTCATATAAATATCTGGAATATATATTCACTGTGATAGTGGCTGAATTTGGCTTGGGGTTTGTTTTTTTAATTTTTTTATTTTTTTTTTAATTAAAAGCACAGGAAAAAATAAAATAAAAAACAGAAGTTTGTATCTTTGTAGGAGGCTTACCTTTCTCTGTAACAACTGATAGAAATGCTACTGACTTCTCAGAATACTGTATGAGGCATCCTGTATGTAAGCTAAGCTATCTTTGTGACATATGCTTCTGACAGGGTTGTTTTATTCTCAGTGAGGTTTTTTTAAGTAGTTTTGTCTGCAGGGTGCATAACCACCTTCACTGTGCAGGAGGTGAAGATTTTACCATGAGCCTGAAATTTGAAAGCAGTGAGTCACCACCCTTTGCAGGTTTTTATAGCATAATTGCTCAGTGGCAAATGTATGGAAAGAGTTCAAAGAACATTGTTAAAGTGTTACCAATTTTCTAAATTTGCACACAAGAAAATAAAGAAAAAAAATTCAAGGTGAAAGTTCAGAAGAAACTTTTAAGAATTAGTAAAGTTAGTTCATAGAAATCTCATTTGTCAGAGGAGCATGCTGCAATCTTGATTATATAATAATTCTTCTGAAATTTTGTTAGAAATTATTTTCTTTCCCGAGATTTACAGTGTTAGACTATGCGGTAGATGTCATACGTGTAGTTGTTTTCAGGTTACTGAATAACACCAAGTTTCTAACTGATAGTTACACAGGTACCAATTTACACTGGAAGCATAACAATTCAACTTTCCCTTTTACAAATGTGAACAGAGATTGCTCTTATCTATCAGTAAATATTCAACAGTTTTCCTATTTCACCCATTTTAACTTAAGAACTTGGATTAGTTTTGGACTGAAAGTTACTATATTCACATGGAAAGAAAAAGCATGTTCTGGCTTCAAAGGAACAAATTATGCTGATTTGGTGTATTGATTGTAATCAATTTTTTAATTATTCCTTAGTTCATGGGTATTGTTCCAAATATCCTCTGGAAATCTTCTTAAACATATTGTGTTTAAAGAAAACAAGAAGTGAATCAATGGACATTTTTGTAGCTACTCTGTCTCTCACTTTTCAAGTGGTCAAATTGACAAAAAAATAAAAATCATCAATACACAAAATACAGCAACACCTTATATTAGTAGGTTCTTCCAATTCAGTGTACATTTACCAAACAGAGCTTAAAAATATTATAGTGAGTGGCATGATCTTGCACAAAAGAGGAAGAGATTATTTTATTTTGTTTAAAGAAGGTATAATAAAATTATAGCCATGATACACCACCATAAGCATCTTTAAAAGGGCATTTGAGTATTTCTGGCTACATATTTCTTCTAGGAATAACTAAGCTGGATGTCTTTACCACAACAATTAGACATGATGAAATGCATGAACGACAAACTATATTTCAAATTCATAGGTTATAATTAGTCAATTGTGACTCATAAGACTAAAGTTTAGCTACTAAATGTAACAAGTGACTCAATTGTTTTAGATGTTCTAACATTTAATAGTGTCTTCAGCCCTGAAGGAGATTTTCAGATGTCTACACAGAAAACTTAGAGAAGCAAACAATTTGAATAGAGAATTATCTAAGACGGTCCCAACAATTTAGACCTTGGTCTGCTTAGAAACTCAGAAGACTCAGCCTGGCCTTGTTTCCTATGTGTAAAGACGGTCCTTAAGCATGGGCATCTATTTAACACATAACAATAGAATAGAACTTTTAGTGTTGCATTTTACCAACTATCCAGTGGATAGGAAGACACCTTGAAAAGTGAGGCAAATAATTTTAAAGTTACTAATCTATTTCCTGTTTGGAAGATAGATTCTAACATAGGACTTCTACCCCATTAAAAAAAAAAAAAATAAATGCTGTAAGCAGTAAGTTTCATTTAATTTCTTCTTTGACTTTGCGAGCATTTCATACTAAATTGAGCATTTTTAAACAAAGGCAGCTGAGAGTTTTTTTTCCTGCTGAACTCCATATATGCAATGGAAGTAAGTTTCAAGTACAAGATAGGAAAGACAAATTCCTTCTTCAGATCCTAACATTAAGGGATGCCATTAATTTCCTCAAGGAAAATTCCAATGTTAAATGAATGATTAAGAAGGCACCCTTCTCTTCATATTCGCTTTATGCACTCTGGGAGGAAGAAGACAATTTCAAAGCACAAGGAACATACACAATCCAGAAGTGTGCTTGACATCCAAAGAAACTCCTTAGAACTAGAATGAGAATACAGATGGTGTGAAATATTTCATAATGATATTCAGAGAAGATTAACAGCAAGAAATGTACGCATCACTAGGATTAGGCTCCAGCTGACAGAGATGAGGCTCTATTGACTTCACAGTGTCAAAGTCAGAAACCAAACTAGCAGAAAAAATTAAATCCACAAGTCCTCCTCAGCCTCGGATGACTTAACAGAATTTAACACATCCCTTTTAAATTTAAAAATTTATTAGACTATGCAGTCACCTTGTCACTTAGAAAAAGTTATTAGGTCTTTGCAGGAAGATAAGAGAAAATAGGAAAGGAAATACAGTCTTCTTTCTTTCTGTTATTTTCCGTGTTCTTATTTCTAATCTAATCAAAATATGAGCTCCACTTTTGAAAGTGAGAAACTATTAATGTCAAATCTTTCTGAAGGATCTGTACTTACTTTTTCATAGATTTTTGAGTAGAGAAAATAATTTAAGTCCTTTTATTATACATCCCCAAGTACTATGGATTTTGGAAATACTATATAATTTTTGCCTCCTGACATTGATTTCTAGAGCTGGCTGAAGATTAATTTAATAAAATATAGATTTTTTTAAATGTATAATAAACAATTGCAAAATCTGTCAAGAAATGGCATCTTTAATAAGATCTAAAAGAAAGATTTAGGAATAAATATTTTGTTAGTTTTACAAATTCCTTAAAATTAAAGCAAAAAAAAAAAAAGATTAATGTCCAGAGGAGGAGGGGTAAACCAAAAGAAGACTCTTTAAAAAGAAGACTTTTTAACATGGACTGTAGATGAAACTGGTAAGTAAGCAAAATTTTGTGCCTCAGACTGCAGAGTATAGTGTTTTCTGGGCAGCAGGTATATGCAAATCGTGTCTTCCTAAAGAAAGGTATAAAGTAGTAGCAGTAACATTAAATTCAAAGTTTTGAGAACACATCAATTTGAATTATCAGCTCATCTAATAAATGTTATTCATAAAACAATATTCTAGGCCTAATTAAAACAGAATCTAGGTACTGTAAAAAATTCATTGCTTTTTTCAAGGGATTGGCTTATTTTTCTCATTTCGAAAGACATTTTCATTCCATTTTGCATTCAAGGAATAATGGATTCAAGAGAATTATAAATAATGTACAATTAAATTTTGAGTGTAAGAAATGTGATATTAATAAAACAAAAAGTATTCACTCTAAAGAAAACTGTTAAATACCAAAATCTCATTAAGATTGCAGTAATGGTACTGACTAAACTTATAGAACAGTTGTGCTAAACCATCTTTTTGTCCTAGTAACTGGTGCTTTAGCCTAAGCTAAGTCTATAGAGTATGAATATTCAGGGTCTAGTGACTTTTCTCCCTGTGGAATTCTACAGTATTCCTTTCTAGGTTTACAGATAATGAAAACTTTTCTAAAAATTTTATTTATTAAAATCTGTTCTATTGCCTCTGTTAAAATCCATGTGTATTAAGGTCAGTCAAGACTCTTCTGACTAATTTTCTGGTACTAATATTAAATATTACGGAAAATATTAAAATCTGTATTTTCTAGTACAAATAAACCCATTTTAACCAAATTTTCATTGCTAGCCATATCTGGCATATCAAGAATTGAAGAATATGCATAGCTTATAACTAGCATTTACTTTTTCTAGTAGAGTATTGCAAATACTAATTTGTATACAATGCTCCAAATGGGAAACGGAGTATCATAGAACACAGTTTCTGGTTAGGTCACTCAACTTTAATTGACAAAGTAGAAAGAGAAAACTTTAATTCATATTTTTCTTTGTCTACCTGACTGAGATAATTATCTACCTTAGCACACTTGCTGTATTTTCTTTAAAACTTGATCAGCATGTTTAGTTAAAAAACAAAAAACAAACAAAAAACAAACAGACAAACACAAAAACACCACACACAAAAAAGCACTAACCAGGATAAAACTCTACCAGAATTCCATGTTCACATCATCTTGTCTCATTTACTCACATACAAACCTATAAGTAAATAAATACCAAAGTCATTGCTATGACACCAGCTTTTGCTCAAAGCCCGCATGGGCTTTCACCAGACACTACTCCCTGGTCTGGGGCACTGGGAGTTGTAGAATGGGGGTTGTCATGGAGGCTGCAGGGCAGGGCATTGCCCAGCAGCCCCACATACTGATCATGGTGGGCTGGAGAACTGCTGGGGCAACCAGGGGGCAAGGCTTATCAGGCAAGATTATACTCATGACTTGCCTCCAGTGTCAAGTCAGGATCAGATACAAACAATAATAAGCAAGTTTACACTAAGTCCAGTGCAAATTCTTATAAGTTTATTGCCTGTTACTAGGAATAACAATCCAAAGTTACAGCATGGAAAATGACTCATAGGTTCAAATAAGGCAGTTTACTACAGTAAAAGTGAAAGTTTGTGCACACACGAGTAAAGAGGAAAATAACAATGTTTATTCTCTACTTCCCGTTGGCAAGTGATATCCAGCCATCTCCTGGGAAGCAAGGCTTCTGCACACCTAGCAGTTGCTCAGCAGGCAAATATTGGAAACAAAAAATGCCCCCCCTTCCCTCTCTTTTCCCTAGCTTTCAGATCTGAACTAATGTCATAAGCTACAGAATATCCATTTTGGTAGTTTGCATCAGCTACCCTGGTGATGTTCCCTGCCAGGAGTTTGCTCTCAGCTGAGTGGGGAATGAAAGTTGGGGAGTCAGAGCTGATGCTGTGTTGACGCTGCTCAGCAGTAGCCAAAACACTTCTATGTTATCCATCTCTTTCTAGCTACCAAAGCCCAGCACTCTGAGGGCTGCTGTGGGGAAATGAACTCCATCTCAGCCAGACCCAATATAGCCTGTCACCCAGATTAGCAGGATGGGGAGGAAGAGGGTGTACTCTAGAGTCCTGAAACAGATGGGTTTGTTTCAAGTTTCAGGTGATCTGGATCTCATAGGACTGTTTGGTCTGCAGATGTCAGCCTAAGGGGAAAAGAGAGAATGAAGAATCACAGAACACTCTGAGTTGGAAGGGAGCTACAAGGGCCAACAAGTCCAACTCTTAAGTGAATGGCCTATACACGGGATTGAAGCCATGACATTGGTGTTATTATTACCAGGTTTTAAACTCTCCAACACATCCGCCAAGCATCACACATAAAATGTTACCTTGCTGAGGAAAAAAATAGTTTTGAAATATATACTTCTGATTGTTTAGCAAGAGTAGAATTCAAGCAGCATGTTAAGTCTAAGCTGTCTTATATATTTGCCCAATTATGCTGGGAATAGAAGAGAATCAGTGTTCCATAAATAAATGCACTTAAAGAAAGAGGAATACAAAGATGAAGAGTTGGCAGGGATTGGGGGAAGGCTGGGAAGCACAACAAAATAAATGGAGCTTCCTTCAGTTTCAGGTAATCATTCTTCTTTCAATGCTTTTCATGATTCTTATCAGGAAGCAACAGCTTTTGTTCAGATAGTAATGTTGCTTTCTTTTCAAATTAATGGCATCTGGGTGCAGTAATTCTTCAAGTAAGTTTTCCTGAAATGTCTTCTGTAGCTTTTGTTTTAGCATTACTTGAAACATAAATTGGGGTACAGAAAGTGTGAGGGTTTGCACATTTTTGTAAATTAAGACAAAATTAAATTTGAATTTCAGTAATTTTAGAGAACATGAGACTGCCCAAGCAGTGGAAAAATCTAAGCTAAACTGAGCTATGAGATCAGGGGAAAATCTGATTGAAATGCTGTTATCATGAAGAGATATCCAACAATATATTGGAAAGTCCTTTATCATTGATGTGTATTGCATATGCAATAATTCTGTGAAATTTTTGTGTTAATATATTAAATTATTAAGAGGTCCAGGAGAAAACACCTGTGTGTGCTCTGGGGAACATAGTTGTGATTCCGATCTCAACAATCTAAAGGATATTTTTTTTCCAGCAAGCAGGCTTTTATACAGTCCAAATACCTTGTAGAGAGGGACTCCAGAATACAGAGAAAACCAGTGTTGAACTCTCTTATACTTTTTCTATGTTATTTACTTTTTATTGGATACTAGAATAATTTAAAAGTTATATAAAAATATATCGAGAGTTATATAAAACAAGGATCCTACCTGGAGAAGAAAGTGTAGGAGAAACTGGGTCTTCAGCCATCCTCTTGACTTCAGAATTTTACTTGCCCTCAGAAACAAAATCCAAGATTAGGCACAAAATCAAACCAGACTATAGCTGAGCAGCATATGTAAATGTGTCATCACTTATAAACATGTCAATGACTGGAATGCAGTTAAGAAATCACCACACACCAGAATAAACTTATGTACAAAATGTACAAAAGTTCTCTTGGTGGTGATTAGATTTTCACTTAAATTACTTTAAAAAAACTTTTCAGTCACCTTCACCTCTGTCATCTCAGTATTTGTTCTCAGGAAAAAATGTTTTAAAAAAATATATCAAAACAAAGAGTCTTCCAAAGTTTGGGGTGGAAAAAAAAATAACATCAGTAGCTTTCCAACATCATGAACTCTGGAGATAATAATTTCACAGATCATGATAATTCATCTCATCTTTCTCCTTTAATAGAATTTTGCTATCAACTACTTTCTTTCACCCAGTCTGATTAACGAGTCTTGTTACAGTATTCATTCTAAACCTTGTACTTAGCTTTGAAGATTGTTTCTGCCGTTTTTCATTGCAGAAGAGTTTATGGATACAAAAACCTCTCTCTTTTTTCAAGCTATACCAATTGATCTACAAATATATACTATGTATTCCTCTAAGCTTTACCTTATTTATATCCTTACACTGTCACAGCTGCAATCAATATGATCGACTTAACACCTAAGTTATGGTAACATTAAGTGAGTGATCATAATGCCTTTTTAATGCATTTAGTTAAAGTTTAAACACTCTTTGTTGTTTGTTTGTGTTTGTTTTTGTTTTTGTTTGTTTGTTTTTTGTTTTTGTTTTTGTTTTTTTTAATTATATCAGTCTCCAGTAGTTCTAGGACATCTATTAATGTCCTAATATAACATCTAACATCTAACAGGACATCTATTCCTGTTATATTAACTATATATTCAACCTTTTTCATATATTAATCTTCCCAAAACCCTTTTCAGATTAAAAAAAAAACAGTGATTTTATGGATTTAAATCAATGATACATGAGAGATGGAAGTGATTTCCTCAGGTTTTCCTAAAAAGCCTCTGGACAAAGGTACAGTGAAAGTCTCTTAAATCCTGATTATTCTTCTAACCTGTAGAAATATCCTTTTGCTCAGTTACAAATATGGATAAAAAGATGAAAAAAATCCGTCTTATATTCAAAAAATATGTTTTTCTAGTATAGTAAATATACTGACTGAAACCTGCAGCTCATTTTAAATTGTTAATTACACGTAGATCTCACTTTAGGTCAAAATAAGGTAGTACAATTGAATTACACCATAGGAATTCCTCAAGGATACTCAGTCATGATTCTTCTAGTAAAAATAAGGAAATTAAATCAAAGATTCAGTTTTGCTCACAGAAGATCAGTTGCTGTGGCTGACTTTGAGCCAAATTTGGGAAGTAAGGCATATGCAAATGGTTCAACTTTGCTCCTATATACAAATGTGAAATTTCTTGCAAGTTCATGTTTCTCAGCCGAAACTGAAAATTGAAAATCTTTTGAAATCTAAAACTATACCAAGGAGATTTTCTTTTTTGAATATAGATGAATTGAATTCATCTATTGGTAGTCTTCCAATTAAATAATACAGAAAGACCTAAAATCTAATGAATTTGGTTAAATAAAGAAGTAAAAATGAAAAATTTCCATTTTCAAATCTCACATCCCAACTTTAAAGCAATGTTTCTTCAGCGAATTTATTTCAGAAATAATAACTACTTTAGCATTAACAACCCTTTGACAGGATGAACATGCTAAGTCTTTTTTTCTTTTTAAATCTCTGAATGCTAGGTTCTTTATTGGTTCATAAATCTTGGTGAGCCTTGTAAATGTTCTCAGATTTTTGTTAATAGATTGTATTGACAACAAAATTATGCATCCTGACCAGATGATGAGTCAAGTAAAGACAAGAAGTCAAAAAAAGAAACAACTTTCTGCAGGACATATCTCTGTATGCACCATACAGTTCTGCAGTTCACAACAGTTGTATGAAAGTATCAGTTTAAAATCATAATGAATAGAAAAGTCCCATTCATGGCTCTGAATTAGATAGAAATTCTGAATCTATTTTTTTGACTGATGTTGTAGTCAGTCAATGAAATAAAGATGAAGCTCTGAATTTATTTCTTAGGTCAAGTCATAACATTTCTTGAATTATTTGACTGAATGAGAAATTACAAACAACTGAGTTGCCAATTGACTTTTTTTTTTTTTTTAATACATATTATATTACTTAACACTTCTGTTTTGGTGTTCTGTAGTTCAATAGTTCAGTGTCTGTTGGTTTTCATCAGACTAATAAGGATATTATTAATAGCTTTAAAACAGCAGTGAATAAGTAACACTATTGAAAGATGAAAGTCTTATAAATAATCCAGAAAAATCACCAACATTGATTAATATTCCTTCTTTTCCTCTTTCCATATCTCAGAAACCATTGCTGCAAACCTTTGGGCAGTTCATTACCACTTCTCTAAACAGAAACAAAGTCACTAAGAGAATGGCATGTTTTTTCTGCTTCAACGTTCCCAAAATACAAAGTTATCCAAAGACTGCTATGTAGAGAAATTTTCTCCTCATAAAGCATAGCTTAAGGGGATAAGACATTGGTTCTTAGTAGCTTGGATTTCCATCAGCAACTTGAAATTGTTTTCAGTACAATTCTAACTTCTTTATTCCAGATAGTCAGTTATAGAACTTAATTTACAAAAACAGTTATGTTGCCAAATTAATTGAGCTTAGAAAGGTGGTCTTTAAACAGGGATTTTACTCTGGTTTTCCCCCTATCCTATAGTTTTGAACCCTGTGTAGACTGGTTTAAACAGACAAACAAGCAAACAAAAAACAGTAAAATTGTTTCCATTGCAATCAGTATGATTTTGAACCAGGGCCACTTATGCAAATGATAAAAAACTGAGTGAGCCATTTGCAATGCATAACTTAGCTACAAATGTTAACCTCTCCTTCTGTTCAAGGCTTATCCACAAGCAGATCACACATTCCTTGAATTTATTTCTATTTAGGCATACTTTCTGAGGAAAAAAAAGTACTCTGGTTGTTTTATAATCACAATTATTCATGAGTGTTTGGTGACTTTTATTTATAGCTGTGTCTGGTAGTAAGTAGAGATCTATTTATTATTTATATTTCTAATTTGAATCACGGGGTTAAAAATATTTGCAACTAAAATTCTATAACATTTTCTTTAAAGAGAGAGTAGGACCTCTTATTCTTAATTAATCTTAATACTTTCAGAACCAGATTACAAATACTTACTGTAATACCATAAAGATTTTCCAGAAAGGGGATTTTTCAAACTGCCTGTACTTTCAGCCTTCTTATTTTGACAAAAATTAGAATGTATAATCTAATTCTGTAAATTTGTATACCTGGCTTGCCTTTGCGTGAGGTCATACAGACAGAATTGTAAACACTCTGCTGTATAAGAGCTCTTTGCATGCAGAAGAAAACCTGCTGATCATTCAAAGACCCTACTGGGAGCCCTGTGACCATATTAGCACACTGTAAATATTAAAATCAGAGAGCCCCTCTCTCAGCTTCGATTTCTAACAGAGGGCAGCATAGCGATGAAGTCTCCTGTTGTTTGGCTTGTAAGACTCAGTGAGCTTTCCTCTGTTCATGTCATGAAGAAAGAGCAGCTCATCTTCAAAAAAAGGTGCTGGTTACACTTTCTAGGAGTCCAGTTTCTAATACAACAAACTATGCTGTTTGGATAACAAGAGACAGTAGCAGCATTTTCACAGTTGTCTTCCATAAATTTGCTGAGTTGTTTCAAGCATGGTGCTGATAACACGAAGGTTCTGAGTTTGATCCCCATGTGGGCCATTCACTTACGAGCTGGACTAGATGTTGCTTATGAGTCCCTTCTAATTCAGAATATACTGCAAAATTACTGTGAAATGCAGGAAACAGGAAGTGCAACCCAGTAGGGAGGATAGTGGCTTATTAGAAGAATAATACTTTCCTATCATAATAATAGCTGCAGAAGACTGAAGAGAAACAATTATTCTTAGTAAATTATAAACATATTCTGCCATAGAATGTTTTTAATTAGCTGATGTAATGATTTTGAATAAGCAATGTGTTAAATTTAGGACCATTTTACTGCAAGGAAGAAATGTAGATATTATAATGTTATTTGTATGAAAATTTCACTGCTAATAAAACAAACAGTTTATAGAAGAAATAAAGTAACAGAATAATAGAAACAGCAATTATAGATAGATAATTATGTAGAATTCTCTTAACATAATTAAGCAAGTAACAAAAGACATTGGCTGTTACTTGTCAGCAATAAAATATTAGCATAAAAATTTTAAAATAGAAAAAATGCAACTATATTGTAAACACTCATTTTAGATTTGGTCCCTGTAAAAGTAGAATGTTCTCACTGCAGCATCCCCATACCCTGACTGGTACATTGGTTTCCAGTCTATATCACACCAACAAAGCTTAAATTAGTGAAGATGTAAATATGATAAAGTCAAAAAATCCCAAATGATGCTTATTCCTTTCACTTCTTTTGTTTTACTGTATTTCATTAAAATATTTTTTAATCTCCAAAATCTCTTCTATATTCATACTAAATGGAGTTAACCATCTTATCAAGGTAAGCATCAAATTATTTTATTTTATAGTAACTGATTGCTTAGTTTACCCCTAGGTACATGTTCTCCTGCTGTCTAGGGCAGTAATAGGAATGTTTCTTAGTAAACATCACACACCTTTTATCATCAAAGGGAACAAAATTTCATTTTACCTTTGCTCCTGAACTGTAACACAGATGTTAATAGCACACAATAGGCCACAAAGTATAAAAATTTTAGGCCTCACTTTTGGTTTTGTCAACATTTTATATATGATATATCCTTCCTATAAGAAATAATCCCTGTCCTTGGCAAGGCACTAAGAATAATTTCCTGGCACTGGGAATTTAAAGGAGTTTCATTTGGCAAACTGTAACAATGTTTTCCCTGTATATGGTTGCATGAACCATCAGATAATCAAGTTTACCTCTGTAAGAAAACATATTTGATCAGTTGACTCTTACAGATTCAGGACTGCAGAACATAGACTGAATGGGGGTAAAACTAAATGAGGAGACAGCAGGGAGGTGTTTTGTACATTTCTAGGGAAAAAGAAATCTCCATTTGATCTGAGAACTCAATGTTAAATGAATTCGGATTTTTTTATATTACAACAAGTTTAAAATACTAGTTCCATTTGGCATAAGGAACTGAAAAAAATAATTGAGCTCCTGTAGAGAGATTTGTAAGAATTGGCTGCATCCTGTATTAACTTAAAGACTTGATTGATGAAGATATTAATTGAATGGTCTGTGATTTAATTCAGTCCCATATCTGAGATTGATTTCCCGATTATAATGTGTAATTTTTTGGCTTAAAAATTGAGCCAAAATTTGAAGGGTTTGAATTGGCAACTGCCTTGATTTTTTTGTTTGTTTATTGTTTTATAGTTCTTTATAAAATCTGCAAAGATATATAGATGCAGATTAAACTAGAAATTAGTAATTCATGCTGATAGTCTTAAAAAGTTATTTAAGCACATATTTTTTGTCTCATCAAGTAATTGATTATCCCTCTGAAACTGATAAACTGAGATCCTAGCAGAAAGGTGGGGTAAAGAGAATGCAAGGGTTTTGCCAAGTTAACTGTGACTCTAGGCTGCAAATTCTTTGTACCTATTATACAATACCACTTTCACTTCCTGTGTAGGCTAGTGAGTTTTGAGATAATACCCTATGCACATATGTGCTTAGCACACTGGTCATAAAGTATGTGAAAACAAAGAAATCAGTTCCTACAAACAGACAATCCATTGTTTTTAAACATTTGCAACTTGTAAACACGATACCATTACAAACATAGTAGAAACAATCTATAAATAAGTTAATATTTTTTAAATTATTGACCTGTTGTAAATTGCATGAAAACTCATGTAAAAAGGACAAACTAATTTCGCAAGCTGTCTACTTGGTTAGAATATGTTATTAATATTAGAATAATGCATAAGTTTGCATTTGTGTTTTTCTTATTCTGCTTATTTTTTTCTGTAAAATCTTTTATGGTAGTAAAAAATGTCAGAGCTAAAAATACAGTAAAAGCTTCATATTTGAATTTGTCAATTTATTCTTTTGTGCAAAGATTGAGTATATGGGTCCATGCTTTTAGTCAGTGATGTTGACAAAATTAAAGTAACTATAACAGAATTGGACAACTAAAAATGGTTTTATAGGAAAATATTTATTATTACTTTGATTTTTGTAACAATTGGATTAATTTCATTTCTTTAACCATGTCTAAAACTTTAAAGAATTTCTAATCAAGGATGTTAATAATTTCCTTTCTCTCTTTTATCAGGAGAGGAATTAAGAGGTATTTCTTAATAACAACTGACAAGTTAGATTATCATTCCTAAATACTTTTTCTCTTTTGTTGTCTGATCAAAAAGTTCAGAACACTCTAAATTGTCTTTGCTGAATAAGGTGTTAAGTTCTTACAAGATGCTAAGCACTAATTATCTGTCCACCAAAATGTTTAACTTTTGCATTAAGGTAAACCTGCACTAGGCCTCCAAAGTCAATCAGAATCAAATGTTTCCATCCGTATGTTCCACCATAAGAAGTAACTTGAAATTATCAGGAAAGAAAGTATTACCTTGAATTCAATTATATTTTCATATCCATACTTTATATCAGCTTGTACAAGTTCAAACGTTCCTGTGACCTTGCAACTAGTGACCAACTTCAAAAATACCTTAAAACAGAAAATTAATGAAAATAATTATACAAATGTGTAACTACAGCAAAAACAAACAAAAGGAGAAAAAAAATCCTTGGGAATTATACAAGTTTTCTAAGAAATAGGAAACAAATTTTTTCATTTGAAATCTAATTGTGAAAATATTTATGTACCTGCCTTTCATAATGACGGAAACAGGAAATCAAAATATCCAAAATATCCCAGTACATATTAAACTAGAAGTTCCTAATAAACTGAGAAGGTTAAGATAGCTTTGTGTAAAGAATACTTTGCAGTATTTTCAAGAGAGAACAGCCTGCATCAGTTAAACTTTCCTAATTCATTACTGACTGCTTATACCACTTTCTCACTGTGTTTAAACCTCTATATTCTTGAAGAAAATTACTCATACTCTAAAAATGAGACTAAAACATTTAGTTAATTTAAAATGGTTCATTTAAAATACATTTAATATTTAATTGTTTCTTTTTGTGAAAAATTACTTTTTAATGCTTACCTAAAAATCACATAACGGTGTGAAACATTCATCACTAGATGTTGTAGTGTGAAGAAGACCCTACCTAAATGGCAAGAAAGCCAACAGAAGACAAGCAAAATATAATCAATATTCCAGGGGAAAAAAAAAAAAAAAAAACAACCCACAACATTTTCACAAGGTGAATGTTTAATTGATCCATTTTACACTGCAAATATCAAATTAGCTAAAAAATACCTATGTTAAAGGAAATCAAAGTGTATATTGTATAACTATACATTTTTAAAGCTCTATTAAAAATGTTACATAAGCAACTAAACATATTTGATTGCTTTGTAATATAGAAGAATGCATTATATTCCATTTTAATTTTCAAAGCATTCAACATAATTTCTTTTAGATTGTCAGTCTGTTGATGTTAATAAATGGTATGTTTTAAATCCTAAATCCTATCATCCTTTGTGGTTACCTGACTGCATGCTTAATAGTTTCCCTTAAGAATTTTCTAGGTCTCTTTCTATCCAGTCTTTCCTCACAAGATTGTGCTCTGTGAGAAAAGATTCTTCCTAAGAAAAAATCCCAGCACCTTCAATAGAGCAAGCTGCAACATAAAAGAGGAAATAGCAAGACAAGATGTATGTCCTTTTATATAAAAGTTCTAACTTCAGAACTGTTCATCCGAGTTTGAAAGGCTTACATTGTGTAGGGAAGGAAGAAAATTTAGCCCTTTTTTTTTCTTTTTTTAATTAATTAACATTTTTAAACCATTTTTTATGGTTTTATGGACAAATTAAGTGAAAATGAAAATACAGAAGACTGAAAACAAACAAGAAATTTCTATAAAGGTCTATAAACACAAAACAAACAACAACAAAACTGGTATTAAAAAATACTTCATAATTTCTTCACAATCATTGTAGTCCTGCAGTCTGTTTTGGCTACATGACTGATAGCACCAAGAAGGATTTTAAGAGAGTGAGCACACATTTTTATCCCTTTAGCTTACTTTAAATATATCTGCAGCAAAAATACATTTTCCTTTTCTGTCCTTTGATTTCCACAATAGCTACTGTTTAAAGAAATGGGCCAGTATGAGATCACACTGGAAAAGCTTTTGGTAACAGCAATAAAAGTCCCCTGTACCTGAAAGATTTGGTCTCCCTCACTGTCAGTGCAGACCTTCCAGGCTCTGAAACCATCCTGGTTACTGGAAACCCAGCTCTTTTGTAGTCAAAAGGAATTTTCCCCCAGGCTTTGAAAGGCCAGGATTTCATCCTATAAATTAAGTCAAATATTTATGAAATCGTTTAGAAAATTCAACTCTTCCACATGCTTTTGGGATTCTGAAAATCCCAGAATGTGCACATCAGAAATTCAGCTCTCTTTATTAGAAAGAACTTGAATCTGTTTCCTTTTACAAAATGCCAGATACACCTAAATTTTCCTTTAGGTATGTGCATCTTCTGACTGTTACTGTCCCCTGTTGTGTTATGCTTTTCTTCACAAGACTCTTACTAGTGAATAACTTTTGTATTTGAACATCATCTTCATGCTATATTTTGACACACTTTCTATAAAATTTATGTGTGTTCATCAAGACAACAGTGCTCCATTACAAGGGATCACTCATTATTATGTGCACAAGATAATGTTAAAGAAATGTATGAAGGATTTGTCCAAGGGTGGATACATTCCCTCAGGAGTCTGGAGAAACCAAATGTGTCCTGCTATGACATATAGAACAGGACAACTTAGACATTGTTTGTGGTTTGAAATGCCTTGCTGTGCTGGTTGTGCACTCAGCTTGCCGAACTTTTTGAGTGATGGTACTGTTATGGGTTGTGGGAGGAGGCACCTGTAAGGGAGGCACTTGTAAGGGAAGAACCTGTTGGGGACTGCCGAGAAACTAACTGCTGCTAACTGGAGTCTGCCATAACCAGCAGCTATCCATCCCCATAGAGCCACTGTTTTTAAAGTTTTTATACTGTTGGGATGTTGTAGTTAGGATAAATATGTATTAGATAAGTAATTATTACTATTCAATTACCTCTGGTTGTTCAATTGTTCTGATTGGTTCTGGGAACCCCGGTTACAGCCCCATGATTGGTCCTTGTACCCCTAAAACCCCATAGGCTGGCCGGTGGCGCAGTGCAGTACCACCATACAAGGCTAGCCACCCCTATTTTTCCCTTATAAGTTATAAAACTTCTTTCCCTTTTCCTTTTATGCCACAATCCACCCCTAACTCCACCCAAGTTCTAGAACACTCTAACTGAACCTTATAAAGGTCCCATGCGCCCTAATAAAGCGTTCACGCCTGTTTACACCCTTCCTCACCTGGACCGTGTCTTTCTTCCCTCGGCGGACCGCATCAATAGGTGCATTTCCTACAGTCACACAAGACACAAAGGCAGGAAAAGCAAGTGCTTCAGATTTTGTACGGTGATAGACCTGATACTTTAAACTGGTGCACTTTCTCGTGCCACTTTGCCCACACTTACTGCCCTATTCTGCCTCAAACTGCAGCAACGGCTACACTAACTAGTCCTTTTCTTTGAAGTTTGTTTGTAATTATAAGTAGACAGGAAAATTATTTTAAATTATTTTCAGGTTTCCCTCAGTGTCTGTTCCCTTAGTTCCCTAACACATACCAGAGCTGTATTTCCTCTTCAAATACTTCTATTCAATAAAATATAGTGTAATTTCAAGCAGAAATTCTTTTGAACTCTATATTATTGACATCAAAATTATGTTTCTAAAGATGATACCCATCATCTAGCCCATGCAAATTGTTTAAAATAAAACTTACATTTCCACCCTGTGTAAATTGTCTATTATTATGTAGGAAAACTTCGATCCCACTCAGTAAGAGTGGGTTGGTTTTTTTTCATACTTAATTCAGCAGAAATAGGATTTTTATTCATTATTCTTTTTGATAAATCCAGGTAGAGTTTCAATAGCTGTCTTACAACCCAATATTCTTTTTTCTTAAAGATCAGCTAGAATGTGCTATGTTAGTATATACATAATAATATTAGAAGTTTATTTTTAAGTGCAATATTTGTTAATAAATTAAATATGGGTTTTAATAAGTTAGCCATTCAAAGTTAAACTACACTTTTAGAAAGACTGTCTCTGTGACAATTAGTGTCATTAATAACAAACCAAAAGGCTACTTTGAGGAAAATGGTCCTAGTTTTACAGTATTGTTCATGTCCAGTGTGTTTCTGAAGCTACTATCCTCACAGTTATTTAAAATATAGGTTGCTGAATTTATGACTCAGTATTTAACAAACTGTTACTCAAACCTTAGTCTTCCCCATTATCAAGGGCAATACAGAATTTGTTGTTGTTGTTGTTGTTGTTCTTTTTTACAGAATTTTATCTAACTAATGGAATTACATCATAACCCACCCTCAACTTTGGCAATACAGTGGGGAATCTAGTCTGATTGAATAGAGTTATTCTTTAAACCCTGTGATTCCTATTATGTTGTTTTCATAAGCATTAGGCAATAGGTGCTTCTTGGTAAAACTAGTTCAAGTAGTTCAAAATTTCATTTTTGACAGTATTTTGTTTCAGCTTACATTCACTGATAGAAGTCATTGTGCTAGAGATATTACTTTCATCTTCTCCAAAATCTTTGGCTAGATCAGCATCACCTTTAACAATACCAAAAGTTAAATTTTAAAATGACGTGCATGAAAGATTAAATAATTTTGCAATATAGTTTGTATTGTTGCCTGAAGCATTAAAACTTCAACAAAAACTGAGTAACATATATAACAAGGAAAATCAAACACTTCCCTCTACCTGCAGCTCCCATTAACCTAAACAATGCCATCAGACAACACTTTGATTGGATGAAATATTCCTTTAACAGAAAAGGCTAGATTTGGGTATGATGAATCCCATGAGAAGCGTTAGCAGGTTCAAAATGTCTGACAGAACTAATATATCAACACATTCAGTACAGCACAGAGAGTTCCTGATTGGCATACAAAATACAGGGATACTTGTCAACATTATATCATTTCCCAACATCTGTTAGGTTAACATTTTGTTGTCTCTCTCCAAAAATAGTTCAAGAGCCTTGCATAAACCCACTATAAACCCAAAATATAGCAAAATTCCTAATAAAAATTCTGTCACAATAAGGGTTTTTTTTGAGTGCAGATACCTATGATGTCAAGCAGACACCTTGAAGGGTCCCAGACTAGAAAGTTTCTGTAACTTTATCTGCAAAACTGTTGACCAATATTTAGGGTATGAGGTAATTTCTGGTTTTGATTACTGTTCTTATCATTGGGGAAGTTATTTCCACATATATTGGCTGTTAGTTATGTGGCTATTCTGAGACAATACAACTGTGGACTCCCCTTCTGTGTTATGACTACACATTTAATTCTTTGTGATAATTATGAAGTGAAAGCCATCTTTAACATAGAATAAGCTCATACAGAAATGAGGAAATTACTTTATTCTTTGTCATAGCTGTAATGACAAAGTACGACAGTAACAAAATCAAGGTGGGACATTTGGGAAGCAGAAAAACAGCAGTCTCTTAACTATTCAAAAATTATGAAGGCAATTTAGAAAGAAAAATCACATGGCAGATTGTCTGCAATGTGAACTGAACTCCAGTTTAGTAGCTTGAATTGATACCTTGGGATGATGAACTTAGAAGGCTGGATCAAAGCTGAAATTGACCTTATTTTCTGAAGAGAAAAAAAAAAAAGCAAAGAAAAAATTCATTGAGAATTAAAATCCCTCATTTGAATGTCATAGAACATAGTTAAAATTTTATATTTATTGATGCATCAGTAGAGAATCAAATTATTTCTTTGCAAGGACCTAGGTTCAGACAGCTGACTATACTGAAGTATATTGTCTTAAAGACATATTTTCTTACTTGAAATCCAAGGTTTTTTCTAGATAGATTTTCAGTGGTTAACAGACATGTTGTAGTCTGTGTTATCACTTAAGTGACATTGAAACTGCTCTCAGGCTTTTTTCCTTTTAAACCACAGACAGTGCGAATTATAACTCCACTGCAACTCTACAGATATTCAGTTTCAGTCAAACTATTTTTTAAGACTCAAAAAAAAATTTAAAAATAAGCATCAGAAATAAAGATAATTTTTTCAAACATGGTTTATCCATATTCATGTGAGATTAGTGATGAAAAATCAAAAAAATTAACCTAATCTTACTTTTCTCACAAGCTACTAGTAAAGATCTTCCAAAGGGATGAGAGTATTAAAACACAGAGATACTTTTCAAGCTTGCTTTTATTTCTGTTTTTCTCCAATTATCTATCTCATGTTCTATTAACAATAAACAAAGGCTATTTTCTATAGTTTTTCTGCCACAGTAATTGAGTGCATATCCCCTCTGATTAATTTTGTCTATTGTGTATGTACATAAAGCATTGCTACAATTTTGTCAAACATCAATGTATTGAATATTAGAGATACTTTCTCTTTAAGTTATTTTTCATCCTAAATCTGTCTTAATTGTCTGAATCTTCAGCTGTTACACAACTGCATACAGTACAAGTCAAGATGGCAGTTTATAATCTGATAGTGTGGAAAACAGTGGTAAGGATTGTTATGGAGGTCCTTGTTATATTTTTATTGAAAAAGAAATAACAAAACAAAATTTGAACCACTGAGAGACAGCAACTGAAAAATTTAAGAGCTGTTTTATGAAGAGTTTATGTCTAAACATTTTTCCCTGCTAACTTTACCTATCATTCTTTTGTAAAATTTCTAGCTGTGACCTCGTTTATTCTTTTAGAGATCAAAAATCATGTGAATGAATGTATTTAGGTGCAAAAGCGCTGTGAAATCTAATTAGGTCCAAGTGGTTTAAAAATTAATATAGAAAGGGATGGGATGATTGCCATAAACAAACTTTCAAATTTAAAGCACAGCTTCTCTGTTCTGTCCCCTTCTCCTTAACTTTATTTGATTAAGTCGTTCTATTCTGAGTTTTTACTAAATATAATGAACGACTGAAATTTGTGTGGGTTAGTGTGAAGGGCTTTCAGTCTGCCATGGGGTAAATTCTGCTTAATGTCAAGGGCATAGGTAAAGGCTGAGAATGGGCTCATTTTATGTTCCACTTCCATGAAAAAATCAAAGTTTTTCAGTTCGAATATCTTTTCTACCCAAATATCCTATTAATTAAAGAACTGTGCTCAACTCTTTTCCTCCAGGACCCCAAACCTCATAAATTTTGATTCTTTGGGTTCAAAGAGATCTCAAATTCATTTCTCCCTAATCGGTTAGCTCATTAAGCAACTTTAACCACCTTATGTAACAGCTTTTATGTTAAATAAATTATAATAAGGAATCAATAGCAAAGCTAGCCTGATCAGGAAGATGATCAAAGCTTTATATACAGATTATTGGCTGAATGTCCTTGGAAGGTGATCCCTATGAAGTTAACGTCAGATGTTTAATAGTCTACAACAGAACTTTATATTACAAGTACACAGATACATTTCCAGTCTCATGTGACTGTGGGTTTTCTAACAGCTGCAAGTACAGGTGAAAACTCGAATATGCACATATTCTTCACACTTCAAGTTAGCTAAATCCTCTTATTTCTTGACATGTTCAAAAAATTAATGAATCTGTTAATAGTAAAAAAAACAAAACACTTCTAAACTCTTTTTTTTCTTACATAACTCTCTTTTTTTTAACATTACATTACCTTTCACATAGTCTTTCCTTCACTATTTGCATTCTCTAGCATGTGGTTAAATAATATCAAGTTTCTAATTTTCCACCAGTATTTATAATAAGGTTTCTTTTCTGGGAAATTAAGCAATGTTCAGATTGCTGTTTAATATTTAATGTAGGTTTCAAATGTGCAGATTCATGACTTTCTGTATGCAAGCAGTGGGGAAAAAAAAAAAAAAAACCAAGATGAAAATAAAGTTCTTTTGTAGCAAAATAGTCATCCAGAACATGAAGAATCCTTGATTAAATCAATGCTAGAGTGCAGCATTGAGGTGTACAAGAAGATCAAGAAGGCAAGGTTTGGTTTTACTTTATTTTGCTTTGATTTTTTTTTTTTTTTAATTCTGACTAGAATTCACAAGTAATAAAGTCTCTGTAACTGGAATTTGACTTCTAAATTGGCTGATGACACGAGAGGCAGATTAGAATGAAGCATTCTTTTCTCCCATAGTCTTATTTACAGCAAATAAACCTATGGAAAACTTTCTTACTAAAAGCAACAGATAGATTCTGAATGCCTAGGGGTAAATATCTTCAGAGGGGAACAAGAGGGTTACAAGAAATGTTCAACCCTCATAAATCCCAGCCTTAGTCATCCTTACATCTTTGCAGCACTTGATATTATTTCTCTCTGTTTTCAAAATGAGAAAATAGCTCATGGGAATTGTTTCTTTGCTGCAACAAAGTAATCAAGCTTCAAAAACAAATGAATAAAAACAGAAACAAAAAACAAGTAAAACAGAACAGATCACTTCTGTAAGTTTGTGTTTTATTGTTCTTTCACAGCAAACGCGTGTCTCATCACTTGTTATTTTCAATTGTCTGGCAGAGAAAGGGCATTTCCTGATCACACTGTCTGGTATACACAGGAACTGGAGCATAACTGGTACTCTGCTTTCCTGCTTTTATAAAAACTTCCTTAACAATGGTTATAGTTTTCATTCAGAGCCCAATGATTTTTCATTTTTGGTTGCTTCAAACTAATATTCTAAGATTAAGTATTTTCTTCATGTAGTTCACAAGTTGGCAGTTTTATCTTTAGAATGAGAAGATTAAGTACTGCTCTCTTAATTGTGCACTGTGGCTAGCCATCTCAATTTTTATATCCTGCATCTTCTGTGTTTCATTAAGTTCTTGGTCCACTATAGACTTACTGAGAAGTGCAAACTATGTTCACAGTCCTCTGCTGTTCAAAGACTCTGTCCAAAGACCATTCATAACTAACATATACACAGAAAGCCTTTGCTACATGCATAATGCCAGGAAATCATGCAAGAGGTTTCCAAATACCATGATAAAGTTGAGGCTGTTTCCAAGTGATTAATCTATCATGATTAATCTATCAGTGTTATTCAATTTCTAAATTATCATTTATTCCATAATAATAGACAGCCCTGAGGCTGACCTGCAGTCTTACTTAAACTGTTGTGAAGTCAGTCTACAATAATGAATTATCATCTGTGGTAGTGTCCCTAGATTTCAGAGAAAGAGATCCATTTCACAAGTGGCACGGTCATAGCAGGTGTACTTAGATGGTTATCATGGCTGAGCTGATAGCTAAATAATTTTAAAAGCTGCATGTACCCAGTCAGGTCCAGATGTTGCAACTCTAAAACCAATAATTGCAAAATGTTTTTATTCTCTCTTTGAACTGAGTTTATGAAGATTCAGAAAGCAGGTGTTCATGGGTCTTTAAAAAAGTTCTCAACAATGTCACTTTGTACAGAAGATTCACATTGGAACTTAAGATTTTAGGCCTTCTCCATATCCTTACAAAGCAAGAATGTATGCACTTTATGGTTGGAGACTTTGAAAATTATTTATGTTTTGTTTCTTAGGGTTTTATTGTACTGAGTAAATCTGAATAATTGCAGAAAAATACTGTCTAATTATAATATGTACTACCGTGAAAATATCAGTTTTCAGGTCAACATCGGGAGAGAGAGAAATGGTTGAGAGATACAAAATTGTCTTCTTACATACAGGATACAAATTTTTTGAGCTGTAGTCAATTAGAAAGATAGGTCATAAGAATATTTCCCAAATGTAGGGTATGCCACCAGCATAATGTGTTATGTACCAGTGCTTCTCTTTTCATATTTATAGCTTCTTTCATTTAGCCTCAGTCTCAAAAGTTGCTGCACATCAAAATTGTATAGTTTCATAAGGAAAATAGAACACAACAAATATTACAATTCTTTTTGTCCTGGTTTGACTTTGATTATCCTTCCCCTGGACAGACAGCAAAATCAAGCCCCACGAACCTGTGAGACAGAACCCTGCCTTATAGAGCCTTAAAGCGCTCATTGCTTTATCCAACCATCACTCAGTGAGGAGCAGCACTGTGCCCTGGTATGTAGCTTGAGGTCTCTCTCATGTTTCTAGTTCTAGTCCAGGATGGGTCAGGCTCTCTCTTTCACCCAGACTCTTTGGGTTAAAAGTGCCACACTGATCTTGAATTGCATGCCAAATCTTCATTTTTCACTTTTCAGTGTTTTTTGCCTTGGTGACAGTGTTTTTGTGAGGAACTATATCTTTTTATTTACTTCAAATCTTCTACCATTTAATTATCTCTTTGTTCTTATACTACAGAACCAGGATAGGAAATTTACTTTTTTTTAATTGATGCTTATTTGATCATTCATCATTTAATATACATTTCTGATTTCTTTTTTCCTTTTGGAAAGTGTTTTTGTGCTCTTGAATTTCTTTCATGCCCTTGAGCTTTCTAATTTTTTTCTGAATTCTCCATATTTGTCTCTTTATTTATTTGTTACAGTGATTAGCAAATTCATTTTACAATTTACAAGTTATTTAAAAGTATTTGACAGCCTCTATATTCCCAAATGTAAAATTTCTTCACTTTTTCTTAAATACACTGAGCAGATTCTTTTTCTGAAACTGATTTATTAATCATTTATATTTGGATATTTGTCATTAGAGTTCATGTAAAACTGCCATTAAACATGTGAAAAGCAGATCTCTTGTGTAAATAGATAAAATTTGAATAGATCAAATACATCCTATGAATAATATTATAGCCAAATGGTAACTTTAAATAGGACAAACTACTCATCAGTAGAAACATTTTGAAAATAAGACTCCATGACCTAAGTAATTTAAAAGCTTATCAAAATTAAGATTTTTAAATTCTCAGATTGTAAAGAATATGACTCTTCAGTAACTTATTACCATACATCCAATAGCTGAATAAATTCAATGTGAATTGTTTCAATGTAGAATAAAAAGATCACAATGAAAAAATGACAAACTTTTAAATTAAATGCTCACACTAGATTTCTTGATATTTGTTGGATATCAAGATCCAAGGGAAGAAACTCAAAAACTTACATGGATATCAGCCATTTCCAGGAGTTTTACACAGTGCCCAAAAGGAAACTAGAGTCTTTCAAGTTCAAAGTGCTAAGTTTTTCCACTATTTTCAAAAATTTTACCCTTAAAGAAATGGCCTATTATGCAAAGGTGCAGCTCCTTTTATTGAAACTGAAACAATGGGTTTAGGATTGTCATTTTAAGCTTTAATTTGAAACATGAAATATTAAACAGTAATAATTCAACCAGATTTAGTCACAGAATAACCTTTCCTACCTTTTCATTTTTTTTTCCTCCAGTATATCTCTATAAAATAGTCTCTTCAAAAAACAGTGAAATGGGGAAGTAGAAATTCAAAGGTATTATTAATGTTTCTGTCATAGTAGTTTCTTGTCCACTGGGAAATTGTCCATTTATGGTGAACAAGACCTCGTCTATAGATGGAGCTTTGCAAGCTAAAAATATTTCTCTTCTCAATAAAAAAGAACTTGGAAATAATACATTAAAAATGTCATTGAGGGCACTGTAGATGACTAATGAGTGACTTGAAAAGAAGGAGTACAATGTTTAGTCTTACAAGATTATTTATTGACTGGACTTTTACCATATCTATTTTTTGATTGACCTTTTCTGAAATATAAGAATTCCTCTGTATCGCTCACCATATTTATAATGTTTTGGTGCTAGTGATCAATGTCTGAAGAAAGTAGAAATACCATTAAAGATTTGTTCTCTTTTCTTGCTATGTTTTAAAGAGGAAATAAGTCACTGCTACCAATACTACATCTATGCTAATAGCAGTCTTCAGGCAGTTACTTGAAGGAATATATTTTCCTTTTTTTTTTCGCAAACTTGATATCTATGAATTAGTTTTTAAATAGGAAACTCAACTAAGAAGAGTGTCATGTGCTCAAAATGTCCATTTTTTCATTATATTATATTAAGTGTTTAGGTTAATTTAACTTAGACAATGATATAATTTATTTAGCAAAACAATTCATAAAACCCTTCATAGGAAGGAAACAAAGTTAAGATAGAAACTGAATGAAGAATTGAGAGATAAACCAAAAAAACCCACACAACTTTGATTCTTCCTCTTGATAGAAGTAAGGAAAGGCAGTTTCAATTTTTAAAACATACTTGATATCTCTGCAGCAGGCAAAAAATTGATATTTAAATGAGAATAGATGAAATTGAGTAGGAAGTAGTATGCCTTTTGATGAGTCATAACTAATGAAACAATCTAATGGTCATGAAACAAAACTGGTGCGAAAAATAGAAGAATGCAACAGGCAAGAGCAAGGAGACAGCAGAGGAGAATACGCATCTATACACACATTAGCCCAATAGCATCCTGGCTTCTATCAGAAACAGTGTGGCCAGCAGGACCAGGACCATGATTGTCCTCCTGTACTTGGCAATGGTGAGGCTGCACCTTGAATCCTCTGTTCAGTTTTAGGCCTCTCACTATGCAAAAATCATGGAGGTGCAGTTATTTCCACAGAAGGGCAGCAGAGCTTGTAAGGGGTCTGGATGAGAAATCTTATGAGAAGAAGCTGAGGAAGCTGGGAATGTTTAGTCTGAGAAAAGGAAGTTGAAGGGAGACCTTATCACTCTCTACAACCACCTGAAAGGAGCTGGTATCTAGCTGTGAGTTGGTCTCTTCTCCCAGGCAGCTACTGACAGGACAAGAAGAAATGGACTCAAGTTGAGACTGAGATTTAGATTGGATCTTAGGAAATGTTTATGCACTGCAAGGGTGGTCAGGCATTAGAATAGAATGCCCAGGCCAGTGGTGGAATCCCCATCCCTGAAAGTATTCAAAAGGCATGTAGATACAGCATTTAAAGACATGGTTTAGTGGTGAACATGGCAGTTTCAGGCTAATGGTTGGACTCGATGATTTAAGAGGTCCTTTCCAGCCTTAATGATTCTATGACTCTGTCATTTAGAGAAAGAAAAAGGGAAAAAACAAAACAAAACAAAAACAAACAAACAAACAAAGAAACAAAAACCATGATTTTGTAGAAGAAAATGTCTCTAAGATCTTATTGGACAAATCTACTTACTGTGCATGAAATCTAGGAGGAGCCTAGTGAAAAATTAGTAAAATCAGACAAAATTTTTTATATCTAATTTGGAAAGAAATAAAATCTCAGGTAAAATCAGTTACATTTTGAAAACACTGAGTCAGTAAACTAAGTCAGAAAGAAAAATTGTACTGCTCGGTATGAGATTATCCAACTTTTAATGTAAAATTTATACCCTTGAACTCTGTGCCACTTTTCCTTTTTGTTCTAGGTTAGTATTTTTCACATGTCTACATGTATTGTCTCTCTATTTCCAGAAAATGTGATTTTATATTTGATATCTTTCTCAATTATTTTGTTCTTAATAGTGTGTAGTTTCTTTCCCTTCCCTCTGTATCTCACTCTTCCTCTTGTTTTTCTTCTTTTTCATCTCCTCTCCTCCCTTCTTCTCTCATCTTCTGTCAGTATGTGGGCTTTTGCTCTTGCAAAATTGTAATAATTTGATTTAGTGACATTTGTAATGAAAGAGAGTTCATTCACATGAACAGTTAGAGTGTCTCAGCTGACATAGCTTTTTAACTTTCTGCAACTTTGTGTGTGTGTGTAAATCTTTACATTTCTTTCTAAGCTTTTTTTTCCCACATTTTAAAATCTAGTGGAGTGTGTATGTTGTATTCTATCTGGTATTGGAGGTGCCTAACCACACACTTAAGTTCATTCCTCAGTAGTTTCACTGAAACTATCAGGATAGTTTACATACCTGACCTTCAACAAGAGCTCTATAAATCTTTTTTCTCCAAATGGCATAGATATCACATTACTTTGCAATCTCTGAACCGCCTTTCAGCAACCTCACTGCTCTCTGCCTCAGTTTCCATGTTGTCTCATTGGTCCTCCTTTCTTAGGAGACATGTACAGGGCAACACAGCTATCAAAACTGCTGCGAGACCTTGAGAATATTCTAAATGTGATTCTCAGAGTCTCAGAACAGGCAATTCTCTCACCTCTTGGTAGGAGGGCTGGTTGAGTTTGCCCGCTTTGTGTAGCTGCCTGCATGTCATCATGGAACTTCTGTGTATGAGATTAGAAATCAATTCCTACAAAGCAGGAATTTGAGCTCTGATCTCCTAGATGCTAACTGGCCTTCTAAGGTTAAAGATTTTCAGAGACAGAGCTATCTTTATTGCATACAAGAATATTAATGAGGTAGAGAGGAGGAAAAAAAACTAAATCTGTAGGTTGCTCTTCAAGGCACTTGTCAGGGATATGTAACATAGGGATTCATGAAGATTCTAGTCCCAGAATATTTGAGGTAGTTATGCAGAAGTGATACAATTTTCAGTGGAGTAACTGGAAAAAACATCTTTTGAATTGACCCATAATATCTGGATTTTGCATATACACAGGGAAGTTAAATTCAAGTTCTGGCTTCAAATCTCTTCCTTGTGATAAATAAATACTTTTCCTCTTGATTGGTGCAGTTGGGAGTTGCTCTTATTCTTCATGGGTAGAGGGAGACTGTGGAAATATCTTAATGTAAGAAAGTTCAAACATTAAATGAATTCATCTTTGTAGCTGACAGGAAGGCACCTGCCTCTTCTTAGAACAGTTGTTTAGGAATCTGAATAATATTCTTTTTTTTTTCTCTTTCTGTTTTATTCTCAGAACATCTGTGAATCTTTTCACCACCTCTTAGCTCTTACTACAACATCCCCTTCTGTGTGAGAGGTATGGTTTGCTGGATGTCCCCTTAAATTAGGATATGCAGTGAAACACAGCCTAGGGTACTATACATCAGAAGAACAACTAACCTATTCATCTCTGCTCCTCTAGTGTTCAGTAAATGTGATGTCATTAACCATAACTAGATTGGAAAGTAAAGAAGGGTTAGCAGTGTTCTGCAACTGATTTTGACCATAAGGCGCTCCTGAGGACAGACAGTTGCCATGGCTCAACTGATACACAGTAATTAAACTGTAAGGATTTCATTCTGAGCAAAGCCTTTAATGCTTCCTAATCTCTCAGAAAGTCTTGACAGAGTGATATGTGTCGATACATCTGTACTACTTTCCTGTCCACACAGTATTTCTACAATTTTTACCAGATTTCTTCTTTAGTTCAGTACTGCCCTTATCATTTTTATCCTCTCCCATAGCTACAAGACGTGATGTGGATTCTCTACCTATTGTGAAACTTGTCAGAGTATGTGTCTGTCTGATTAACAATATCAGACTAGTGTCTTATCTTTCTGCAATTGGACATAGTCCATTGTGAGGATGTAAGGGAATTGAGTTAGAGATGTCCTGTATAACCCTGTAAAGATTGATGTACACTGCTGAGTATCTCACTACAGAAGTTCCCACTGGACAACAGAGTGGGAACAGTCGGATATTCTGTTATCTGTGGCTATGACATGTGTCCTAGTTTCACATACTGCAATACAAGGCAGTTATTCTACTCAGAGAAGATGCTTCCAGAGATGATACAGGTGGAATAACAGAAAGGTAAAAATTATTTGATCAAAATGAAGTTCTGCAAGACTCTTCCTAAGAAAGACTGTTGTTTGGCAATTACATGAAACAATTTCATGGAGTCTAGTACCTTGCAGATATGTGCTGCTCTGCATGATCCTCAATGTGAGGTGCTTTCAGAAGTTATCACCTCCACCTAGTTTCCAGACCATCTATAAAATTTTCAATATGGTTGTGCAATATATTTCTGCTATGATTCCTGACATTTTTCATGACCAGCTATAGGGCTGGATTAAAAAGCAGTAAAAACAATGCTGGCTTGTATTATTTCTCTTAGATGCCGCATTGCATCCTTCACACCCTTTCCCCCCTCCGTTATGCTTCTGCGCTTTCTATGGTGAAAGACTTTTAAAAGGCTCTACTTTGCCGTTGGTCTTTACTGTCATAGGATTTTTCAACATGTGGTTTTCATTCTCATTTCCATAACTAGAGCCAACAGAGAAGGTTTCATCCTGAAGTTACTTTAATGATAAAGCAGTATCTTCTTAGCATTTCAAGAGTATCTCAGAAAAGCATCAGAAATTAAAAAATAATGACCTGTGGAATAGGCTGCATTGGATTTTAGATATACTTGTGCTGGCTTTCACCTGTTGGGGATGTATTGATTTAGTTTTAAGCAGAGTTTTAATTTTATAGAATAAAAGCATTTTCTGAGATAAGAAAGATTTGGAAGCTAATGCATGAGAAAGAGCACAAGATGAATAGAGAGGATTTTGTTTCTACAAAGGCCCTAAAAAGACAATTTTTATGTGCCTGCACGCTCAAAAAAAAACCCAAACCCGCTCCTCCCCCCCAAAAAAAAAACATTGGATGCAGTGCAGATAGTTCCAGAATCTCTATTACAGTACCAATACTGAGCTGTCAGAAAGCTGCTTTTT
>VXAU01001895.1:1175-23661 GCA_013399695.1 Formicarius rufipectus | reverse complement strand
CACAAACAATCAGACCACAAAAACACAAACAAACAAAATTAAAAAAAAAATAAATAAATCACAAAAATACCAAACAAGTAAAACTTGAATTCAATGTTCCTTGCTCGCTAGTACAACATAAAGTTGATCTTCCATGGCATGTTTCTTAAAAGATGGTCCAAATTTTTTTCATGCCTTGTAAATTATTTTCTTTCCCTAATGGCTTGTTGTATTGTTTGCCAGCACAATGACTAGGAAAGTACTATGAACAGTTCAGCTAATTAAGATTTTCAGAAAACATAAGTCATGTTGTTCTCATTCACAGACTTTAAAAAAAAAATGCTATTCAGATATGTGAAAAAGAAGATTGCTTTTAAATATCAAGAAATGAGTGTAAGTGTTCATATTCTGGTACATTAACGGTTTGTTCCAGTACATTGATATTTTATGTGGAAGTCCTACTCTGCAATTAATATGCCTGATGCAAATTGAAAAACCAATAATCCATCCTTCTCTGTAGTAATGTAAGAGTATATTATTACTGAGAAGCTACAGGATACCAGAACCATTTTTTAAAGTTGAATGCTCATTACCTTAAATCTGCATATAAAATGGTTTGCTTTCAGAGTAGGTAATACATAACTAAATGTATCATGATACACATGAACATGTAAAAGAAACCCCAAAACAATAATAACAGTGAGAATAATTAGTCCAGCGTGTTTCACCTCCACAGAGGTATTTACATCTTCTACCATTAGCAATTAAAATAGTTTCAAATGAAACATAAAGACTGCCCTAGATGTCAGTGATATATGTGCATGGTCACTTGCATTAAACTTGAAAAGAGTGTGGTCATTATCATCTTGTTAGGATTTCCCAAATCTACTGAAAAAAAGTTATATTTTTGGACATATGATGTCAGTTAATAATTGTGTACATGTAAATGAAATATGTCACTACCACTTACTCTCTCCTGGAGGCATTTTTAGGTGACGTATTTGCTAAGGATTAAGAAAAGGGCTCATGGAATGAGATAAGGATGGAAGAGATCACTCACCAATTACTGTCCCAGGTAAAACAGCTTCAATGTTGGGAAACTAGTTTGATTGATTGCAAATGATATCAGAAAAAGAATGAGAAATAAAAAGAAATATTAAAAAGCATCTCCCTCATACCTCTGCTTTCTTTCCGGGCTCAGCTTCACTCTTGAGTTCTCTACTTCCTCCTCAACAGCAGGGTAAGGGGTATGGGGAATAATGGTTGTGGTCAGACAACACACGTTGTCTCTGCTGCTCCTTCCTCCTCAGAGGCAGGACTCCTTTTACCGTTCTCCGGGGGTAGTTATTCCCACAGGACAGACTCTTCCATGAACTACTCCAACATGAGACTTACAGATAGCAATTATTCACAAACTCCAATGTGAGTCACTTGCACTGCATGCAGTGCTTCAGGAACAAACTGCTCCAGCTGTAGGTTTCTTACAGGGTCACAAGTCCTACCAGGGAACCTGCTCCAGCATGGACTACTCACTCCATGGGGCCACAGGCCCTGTCAGGAAGGTGCTCCGGTGCAGGCTTTTCAGTGTCATAGCCTTTAGATGTCTGCCTGCTCTGACATGGGCTTATGAGCAGCAATTGGATCTCTGCTCCACTGAGCAGACACTCATGGACTGCAGGAGAATAGCCTGTCTTCCCATGATGTTTCCCATGGACTACTCTGGAAGCTGGAGTCCCTCCCCACCCTCCTTCTTCACTGACCTTGGTGTTTGTACAGTCATTTCTCTAATATTTTCTTGCTTCTCTCTCTGATTGAAATTGCCCATACACAGTTTATCACCCACCCTGACCCTCTTCTTAACTATGTTATCCTAGTGATGCTACCACCATCACTGCTGGACTCTGCCTTGGACAGTGGTGAGTCTCTCTTAGGGCTGACTCACATTGGCACTATCAAAAGTAGAGGAAGTTTCCAGAAGTTTCTTACAGAAGCCTCTGCTGTAGTTCCCCATTATCAGAACCTTGCCACATGAACATTATATATTCTACCCTTTGCCTCTGTGAATCACATATTTAAGAATCATCATTAAAATCCAAATTGATCACACAATCATCACAAACTTCACTCACATTACTTACATCAACAAAAAAATTCCTGACACTAAAATCAAAATAACAGCATTGCACCACTGAAAAAGCCACTGCTCTAACAAATTTGTCATTACCAATTATGGCAACAGCTCATTGTAACTCTTTTGGAATATTACTATTTCATATAGTTTGCCACAAACTAAATTCAGAGTGAATAAAATCAGCAAACTAGATTCTGCAAAGATTACAACAAGATTGATTCTAAATGGTGATTAAAAACCTAACTTTGTTCTTGCTGATGGGTTATTATTTTTCCTAACATGCAGTGGGTAGTGGAACTAATTCCCAAAACCCCAAACCAAAAAGAAAAATACAAATGTGTGACTGATGGCTTTGTTGGTATGGTATTAAAAGCTTGCTTTTAAACAGAAGGTCTTCAAAGCTTTCTTGGCCTCACAAAGCACATTCTCTTGAGTCTCTGTCGGGAAAAAAAAAAAAAGAATTTTGTACCAAGAAGAAAAAAATCCAGAATTAAATATCCACTTTTTTCACTCAGTGATGCCAGTTCACAACTCATGGCAACTTTTCTATTCATGTTTTCATCTCTTTAGTATTTACTCTTTCACTCTTACGAAACTGAACATTGTTGATGAATTTGAATTCATGTCTAAACTTGCATCTTTCCTTTATTACATAATTTCATTAAGTATTCCCTTCTGTCAAGAGTAAACTTGCATTAACAGAAATGCTTCCTCCTGTTATAGTTAGGCAGGAGCTAATGGCTTGTAATCTCTGCAAAAACAAGAAAAGGGGGAAAAATATAAAATCCCATTTACTTATTCCCATTAACATTTATAAGAAAATATTCTAAGAAGAAAACCTTTTTTTTTTCTTAATTGTCATAGTGTCATCAAATTAGTATTCCTCGGTGTATCCAGCTCTCTTTAGCAACAACAAGAGCATAAATCATCTCTGTTGCTTTTCCCCTTGTGTGTTTCCTATTTTCTTTTTGAAACTACAGAAGTATTCAGTGCTGAGACAAAAGAAGGGGAAAAGCTTTATGGACAAGGGGCACGGTCTAATAATTGACATCAGTGTTTATCACATACATATTTCCATTAAATACACCCCACAGCAGAATAAGATAATATACTCCTTTTTTCTTGATATTACAGCAGCAAGTTTACATGATATACTAAATGAAGTCTGCATCAGTCCACTGCACTGAATATGAGAGAAGAACATATTTTGACAATGTTTGCGCTATCACCACTTCACACAAAGTTTCAAGAGAATTTGTCAAATAATACTTATTTCTGGAAAGACCCTGAAGAATATAATGTAATTTAATATAATGTAAATCAAACTATTAGCAAGGACATAGAGGTCTGTCATGGTTTAGGAATGGTATTCTCCAATTTAGTGTTCCCACTGAAACCATACACTGCTCAATCACTTCTCATCCTTCTTCCACCGGGTGTGATGGGCTAGAGCAGTGAGTTAGAAGCAAAAAAGGTGAAGATCGTGGGTTGAGATAAGAACAATTTACTGGAAACAACGAGGTTACAAAATGAACAGTAACAGCAACATATTAATAACTGTGTTCAAGAGAGAGGCAACTGATCCACATGCAAAATTTTCACCACAGAGCCCAACCTGACTGCTTCCATGCTATCCCAACCTGGAAGAGATTACTTCCTGCATTCCAGGAAAATGACATGAGGTGGTGTAGAATAATCTCCGGGTCCTAGCCATGCTTCTCCTGGCTACTCCAAAACGCAGTCTGCTCCTGTCCAGATCCAGAGCAGGGTGCTACAAATTTCTGTGAATCCTTGTAGCTGAGTCATGAACCACATGCATTCCCAAAGGCTCCCAGCTAGAAGTCTTCAACAGAAGATACCACCCCAGTAGTAACACACTGTCACCACAATCTAACCATGTCATCTCAGTGGAGAAGCAGCATAGCAACTTCCTGCAGCTGCCCAGTTTGTACTGGAGTGCTTGATACTCCACTGCTAGTACTGTTACTTTAGGTACTGTCCCCCGCTGCCAGAAATTAACAGCTCATGTGTCAAATAACCTGGAAACCCTTTTAAAGCCAGATGAAGGTAGAGTACGAAAAAATCAATTATGTGTAACAATGCATCTATTCTGTTTAGAGGCACCACCTTTTGCCTCTGCCTTATAACTCTGAGAATTCTAGACTTCATTCTATCCTTCTTCAGGAGGCAGCTTTACATTTTCTTTCTTCTACAGAAATATGAAATGCCAGATGGAAAAAGTACTACCATCATTTGGATATTACAGAATTATCTTGAGTCTGATCTGTAAAAAGAATATGCAAACCATTGCTCCAGCAGCAGAAGGTTCATCCTTCCCTACTTGATTTCTTCATACCATGAAATCAAGGTTTCTTATAAGTATATGAAATAATAACATAATCTTACCGGAGTAATTGAAAACAATGAATCAGTGTGCTGGCTTTGACTGAGGTAGAGTTAAGTTTCTTCATGGTAGCTAATGTGGGGCTGTGTTTTGGTTTAGTGCTGAAGACCAGGTTGATAATACAGAGATGCTTTTGCTATTGCTAAGCAGGGTTTACACAAACCCAAGGCCCAAAACAGTGTCTGGAACAAAGATACCTTATTCTGGGCAGGAATGCTTCCTTAGTGAGAATTAAATGCCTCTTTGGTAGCAATATCTTCTGGAAAAGAGCTGTTTACCCCTAAAAAGTTGTCAAATATGATAAGTTTTTAAGAAAACACTTTAAAACTCACAATAATGACTTCTATAGCAATTAGTTTCTTTTTCTATGGGAGTTGTCACCATATCCAGCTGTATGTATGAATGGAGATGTATGGGTGGAGATGGTTCCTGTATTTCAAGCTATGTAGATGTGTAAGAACATTATTTTAATAATTAATGCCAACCTAACCCAATTTTTCCCTTTACTCTGAAACTTCCTCGTGCTGCTTACCTAGCACTACCTTTCTGTGATTTCTTCAGCCACGGGTCCTATTGGAAAGTGTCATAATCCTGAGCATACAATAGAAATATTTAACTCCAGCATCCTCATGACTGAGCAATGTCTAATAGACACAACTTTCCACTGGATTTAGTTTAAATTTAGGAAAATTTAAATCAAATTGGGAAGAAATTTTAGGTTTTAAGTTTTTTATTCCCATCTCCTGAATGATTTTATTGAATAGCATATTCTTGTAGGGCTCTATAATTTGTTGTAGTATAGAATACTACCATTGCTTATTATCCAGCAGCAACAGCAACAACCTGAGAGACAGAAGCCTGTCATGGACAGAGCAGTTGAAGAAAGGAAGTGACCTGCACACTCTAAGGCAGACAGTTACATACTTATGGCTGAACATCCACTCTGGTGGCAGCAGTCTGGTAATGTCCAGAGTGGTTGTGACAGCTAACAGAAGGGCACCAAGAAAATTTTCTTCATATTTAATAAATTCACAAAAAATGAGCCTTAAAACTAGAAGTCCTCAAAGCAAAAATGAGAACAAAATTTTTAAAAATGAGATATAATTTTAAATTATATTTTTATATGCTGAGCAGTTTTCTTTGAAAATAATCGCATTCTGCTTACAGTTATACATACATGGACTCTTCTTTCTAGTAGCTTTTCTTCTCCACTCTTCAGTCCCTAACAGGCTGCTGAGTTTTTCCTTTTTTTTTTTTTTTTTCCAAAAAATGTCTTTCACTCTAACACAGCACTTGTTCCACTTTGTTCCTCTTTCACCATCACACTTCAAAGATTTTCAGGAGTCAGACAAAGTTCTTGCAACAAGGTAGCACTTTCCTTCATAGAAGGGCAAAATTCATCTCTGTATAACACAGGAGCAGTAGAAGCAGCCTAGGTATCTTCACAAACCATTTTTTTTTTTCCTTTAAACTATTCCATAGCCAATACTGCTGGAAAAGACTGAGACAAATACAGTGAGAAACAGTTGTTAAGGGAGACCAAATGTTTTATTTATTCTCCCCTCGTCACAGACAGACTCTCAGTCCCAGGTTGAAATAGAGTCCAGATCTTTCTGTCTATTACAGGTTTTTATATCAATGTCCCCAAATTAAATCCTCTGCTTTAAAGTAAAGAAAAAGGCTTGCATGAGAAAATATTTATTCGTGTTATTTTAATAATTTGATATTTTTACATCCCCCATGTAACTTTAGACTGCCTTTTGAAGAGAAACATGAGATTTCTATTTTACTGTACAGAGAAAGCCATCTTAGACTCTCTGACTTTTAAATATATATGATTTTTTAATTATTAAATTTGAGTACTTAATTACACTGTTGTTCTTTGTAGATTATTTTTTCATATATGCAGACCCCGAGATCAACAAAAATTAGTAAAAGACAGAACATGATGCCAGATATCTCATTTCATTTGTACAGTGCTTAGCTATCTGTAAGGATGTTGTAACTCAAAAATGCTAATGAAGATGGTCTCAGAGCCAAGCTGCGGAAATCACCAATGTTGTCTTGTTTATATTATGACTTTAAAATACTTACCAATCTATTGACATATAGTTCCTGAAGACATTTAGTTCACTTAATGGGCTGAATGTATTTTCTTTGTAAAAAGATAACACCATCAAGAATCAGTTTTTGTTTCTTTTTTTTTTTTTCCAGTACATGCTCTATGCTTTTACAAACTTAGATAAAGTTAGTAAGTTACATAATAGATAGCTGTCATGGGTTTCTGTAGCTGAATTTTAGTAGAAGGGGGGGCTTCCAGGATGGTTTCTGTTGGAAGGTGCTAGAAGCTTCTCCTGTCCTGTGGAGAAAATGACAGCCAGGGCCAGGAGGAACTTCCTGCTGGTGGGCAGAGTTTAGCCAATTAAGAATCATAGTCATGCCTCTGTGATAACATATTTAAGAATTTAGGAGTGTTGCGCAGTTGAAATTCCAGCCATGAGATAACAACGCAGACCAAGGTCAGAGCAGGAGGAGGCAAAGGAGGGACCCCACACTGGAGCAGGGTGGGGGGAAGGACTGAAAGCTATTCCCCCCCCACTCCCTGAAGCCTGTGGACATCTTTTGGGGTGCAGAGACCCCCCTGCAGCCCCTGGAGGAGCAGGTGGATGCCAAAAGGAGCTGTTGCCCTGTGGGAGACCCAGGATGGAGCAAGATCCTGGAAGAGACTTGCAGCCATGACTCTTGGAAAAGAAGACCCACCTGGAGCAGGTTTTTTCCCCCAGGTAGAAGTGTTGCCCGGGGGGTGGACTCACGTTGGAGAAGTCTATTGAGGACTGTCTTCCATGGGAGGGACTCCACAGGAGCAGGGTAAGGACTAAGAGCTGCGGCTCCTCTGAAGACTGTGGTGGAGCAGTTGTCCCCCTGCAGAGGACCATTGGGGTGCAGAGACCTGACTGCACCCAATGGAGTGACTCATGGGACAAGAGCAATGGCAGCAACAACAACAACCACCTGCGAAACTCCCATTCCCTGCTCTCTCTCTCGAACTGCTGGAGGGAGGGAGGAGTAGGAGGAGACTGATTTATTTCTTACTTTTTAGTTTTAGTACTTTTAGTTTTTGTTCTTATTTGTTAGCAATAAATTTAAGTATTTGGCTACTCTGAGTTTGTTTTGCCATTATCTCTCATCTGTTTTTTGCCTTTTCTCCTTTTCCTTTCCCTCTGGGAAAGGGAAGGCCTGGAGGTTTGGGTGGACACCAGGCAAAAACTGCTGCAATAGCTCTGAACATATACACCTTAAAAAGTCAAACAAAATCTCAGTATGAAATTGCAATTGCAGCATAGATTAAAAGTATTTTGCAGGTAGTGATTTTTTTCAACAAATAAATGTTTACGATTGGGTTTGAGTGACAATGTTTTGTTTGCAGGGAAGATACAACAGTGACTTCTGTGAGAAGCTGCCAGGAGCTTCCCCGATGTCCAACAGAGCCCACACTAGCCAGCTATTAGACACTGACAAAGTCTGACACTGGCCAAGGCTGAATCCATCAGGGATGGTGGTAACAACTTTGGGACAAGAAAGCTAAGGGGATGAGGGTGTATTATGACCCACCCCTGAGGTGGGGTAACTGAAGTTCTTTTTAATAGATCCCTTGGGGGAGATTATAGTGTAACTGAATTACCAGTGAATATGTCTCTCTGTGTGTACATATATATATAAATATATAGATGTTCTTATACACACACACACATATATATATTGTAGGTTTATTTTAGAACAATTTGGTTGCAATGGAAAGGAGGTATGTAGCCATTTTGATTATTATCTATAGAACTATAACAATAGTATAAAAATATCACTTAAGAAAATATATAAGGAAAGAGAAAGAAAGGGTAAGAATCAATAGTGGAGAGGAAAGATATCACGACCCATGGATCCAGAGACAACAATAAGTTGTTACAATTTAGATATTTGCTGGTTGAAGTAATGCTCACAGACTGGATCTATTGGGAGGGGAGTGAAAGCCCACACAACATAAAGTTCAATTCAAGTCCAGGTGGGAACTTTCATATACTTCACTGATGCAACACTGTAGATCATGCACAACCATCTGGTAGAAGACCCCAGAAATGAAGCCAGAAACCACCCCAGAAATTTCAGGGGTCTTCAATGCTATATGACCCCTTCTAAGACACAACCATTGTTTCTCATGTATGTTGTCGAGCCAGTTATGCTCCATCAGAACGGATGAATACCTTTAGGTGTACCTGTGAATGTCCTGATACCTCGCTCAGGGGAAGTGGTCAATTTTACACCTGAGCCTCATTGGGAGGGAGGACATTGACATTATGCCACCTCTCAGAATCTGTTATCAGCCTTTTCCCTTACCTGGCTCAAAACCCAGTTTGTTGCTAAACAAAGCTCAGTTTGTCATGGTTATCCTCCACTGGTGGGTGCTCACACCCTCTGCTTCTGTGCTGTTCTCATGCAGATCAAAAGTTTCACTATGACACATCCGAAAACTCCCCTCCATTTCAGGGAAAGGCCAAATCTGGCCTTAGCAAAGCTCCCTGCTGCTTTTGCAAATGGCCAATTGTTTGAGTCATTAATTATTAACATTTCTACCTCTTACAGGGTAGATGGTGAACTGCGCATGGGCAATTTCAACCAGAGAGTGGAGTGAGAAGATGTAAGAGAAACAACTCTGCAGATACTGAGTTTGATGAAGAAGGAGTAGAAGGAGGTGCTCCAACTGCTAGAGCAAAGATTCCTCTGCAGCCCATGGTGTAGCCAATGGTGAGGCAGCTGAGCCCCTGCAGCCCACAGGGGGAACTAAGGTCCATGGGGGAACTGAGATCCACCTGCAGCTCACAGAGGATCCCATGTCAGAACATGCCCAAAGGAGATTGTGACCATGTGGGAAGCAGGCTCCTGCCTTGTGGCCCTGTGGAGAGAAGAATACATACTGGAGTAGGGCAAGAATGTGAGGAGTCCTTCCCCTGAGAAGAAAGGAGCAATAGAGACAATGTGTGATGAACTGACCGCAGGCTCCATTCCCTATCGCCACTGATGGGGAGGAGGTAGAGATAATTGGGAGTGAAGTTGAGCCATGGAAGAAGGGAGGGGCTGGGGTTAAGGGTTTTTAAAATTTATTTTAATTTCTCATTGTCCTACTCTGATTTTATTGCTGATAATTTAAATTAATTTGCCCAAGTTGAGTCTGTTTTGACTGTAACCGTAGTTGGTGAGTGATCTCTCCCTGTCTGTCGTTATCTCAACCAGTGAGCTTTTTGTTGTGTATTTTCTATGCTCCCCAGCTGAGGAATGGAGTGATAGAGCAGCTTTATTGAGTACCTGGTATCCAGCCAGGTTAACTCACTATAAATTTACAGCTGTCATTAGTAGAGTATTTTAAACACTGGTAGAATGTGATTAAAAACAAAAAAAACCCTCTTAGATACAGACTTTCAGTAGTTAACTATTAGTTTCTCTAGTCTTTCTGACAACACACATTTTCTCTTCCCTTCAAATTAATTTTACAGTAGATTACAGTGCCTAAAAACTCCCTGAGGACTTGAAATAACTGAAAAAGGAGAACTGCTGAAGCACTGTCTACAAGACAAATATTTTTCACTACTGACAAACATCTCAGAGACACTTCCCAATTATTTCAGTTAGTGTCGTATTTCCTTTATTTTGGAGAAAGGTCTGAACTAAACTTTAACCCAAGCACTCTTTAAACTGGCACTGTGAAAAATCTACTTCTGAGCCAAACTGACTTTTGACAATTAGCTTCACCTCTAAGTTTGATGTGTTTGCAAATGGATTATCTCTTTGGCCATATTCTTATGTTTCCTGTCTAAACTAATTAGGCCACTGTAATGCAATACCAGTAATCTAAAATGTTGATTTTATCCTGCTCCTTGTGGATTCTTTGTGAGTTTTTGGCCAGCGTACTTAAAGAGTTCCTGTTAGTTTGCTTTGTGTGTAAGACTATCCCAATCCTTCTCGTATTGTGAAATCTCCCACAGGTGATATATAAAGGAACTAGGACTGTGAAAGTTTCACGGTACCAGAAAAAGCATAGTCCTCTGATCAAACAAAGCTTCTCAAGCATTTGCTAGAATCTGGGATTCTAGTAAGTGCCAACCAGCTCTGAAGTACAGACTCAATGTATTGGAAGGCTTCATAATGGATAAGATTATTCTTTCAGCTATTTTTTTTTCATGCAGCCATCCCCCTGACAACCAGGAGCATCTCTTTTATGTGGATTAAATCTGTGGCAGCTGCTGTTTTTTTCTCAGATTCCCATTACATAAACACTGCCTTATTAACGAGACCATATTACTTACAATCATTAAAAAAAGCCTAAAATATTTTATTATGTAGTTAATTTGACTGTTTGTATATTGATAGTATCAAATCCTTATTTACTCTGATTTTATAGAGTTCTGTATGTTTGCTTGCTAACAGCATAGTAATTTCAATGAATGGGGAAAGATAAAGCTACATACAGATACAGCCTCTTATTTGTTTGACTTATTTACATTAAGCATACAGTAAACACACTTCATAATTCACAGAAGGATAAGCAAGAGTCATGAATATGGGTGAACAAACCCATGTTCTGAAGCCTGTGCTCTGTCTGATACTCTAAGGTGGATATGTACAAAATCATTATGTATTCTTCACCACAGGTCAGTTGCTTAGCTACGAGAGAAGTAGAGAAATACTAATTGAAAGTATTCAGTATTGCTGGCAGCATCTGTTTCAGGACACTGGGCTTGAAAACAGTCAAATATAAATGTTGCAAGAGAAGGAACAAAAGAAAAATCCACACCATTTCTTACTGAAAATGATAAATGTCTTTCTTTAGTATTCTAATACATGGATTATCATCAGCGAAATCATATTGAGTCTGATGACCAGTCATCCAATGATCCTGTGATGAATTTAGTTGTTGTAGAGATTAGTGTTTATATTTTAGATGCAATTGTTGTTGCAAATAAAAGAGTAATTTATTATTTATAAAGCTCCAGCACATTGTTAAGTGATAAATTACATTCAGGGATCTCTAGATAATAGTGAAATCATTAATAAAAAATAAATAAATAAAATTAACAGCTGGTGAGACTATTATCCTCTCTTGAGATTCCTAATTGCTAAAACTCTTGATTTAGTTCACATGTAAACCTGAATTTTTTTTAGTGCAACAAGCACTCCTTTACTCGGAGAAGAATTCGACAATCTAGTATAAACTTTTCACAGTATTCTCCAGTGTAGATGTTCTTTTGCATTCAGTGTTTTATAACTTCATTTTCTGACTGTGTTAATGTCTGGAATATAAAAGTTAAGGCCATCCTATTGGGATAAATGAGAAATTCTCTTTATTCTACTGCCCTCCCATCAGACTTTTCAAATAAGACATTTTCGACCTTTACCTTTTAGCTGCCAGGTTAAAAAAAAATAGACTTGGTCTATGTGGCAGTTTTGAACTGGTGTACCCCTAAATCTCCAGGCCCCCCCACCTTTCCCAGAGGGAAAGGAAAAGGAGAATAAGCAAAAAACAGCTAAGAGATAATGGCAAAACAAACTCAGAGGGGCTAAAATAATTACATTTATTACTAACAAGATAAGAACTAAAAGGTAAGAAAAAATCAGCCTTAAAATCACCTTTCTCCTCCCACTCCTCCCTCTTTCCATAGGTATGAGGGAGCAGGGAATGGGGCTTTTGCAGTGCAGCCAGGTCTCTGCACCCCGATGGTCTCCCTGGGCTTCAGAGGGACAGCTGTTCCACCATGGCATTCATCATGGGCTACAGGGGACCACAGCTCTGAGTCCTTCCCCTGCTCCCATGGGGTCCCTCCCGTGGGAGACGGTCCTCAGTAGACTTCTCCAATGTGAGTCCACCCTCCAGGCAACACTTCTACTGGGGAAAAAACATGCTGTAGCATGGGACTCCTTCTCTATGAGTCATGGCCATGAGTCTCTTTCAGGATCTCACTCCATCCTAGCCTCCCACAGGGTAACAGCTTTCTTCATGCACCCACCTGCTACTCCATGGGCTGCAGGGGGGTCTCTGGACCCCGATGCTTCTCTGTGGGCTGCAGGGGGACCATGACTTTGAGTCCTTCTCCTGCTCTGACCTTGGTCTCTGCATTGTTATCTCAGCAATTTTCCAACTGTGCAACACTCCTAAATTCTTAAATATGTTATCACAGAGGCGTGACTATGGCCAGCAAGCAGGAAGTCCCTCCTAGACCTGGCTATCATTGGCTCTGAAGGACAGGGGAAGCTGATAACAACAACCATCTTGGAAGCCCCCCCTTTCTACCAAAATTCATCTACAGAAACCTATGACAGTCTGAAATTACATTCCACTGCAGTCTTTGCATATAAAACATTAAATCATTCCTTGAAACAAAGTCAGAGGAGTTTTATTGAGAAACTTCAGTTAAATTCTTCCATAGAGAAGTGTATCACAGATAACGTCACTTGAATTCAATAAAACTCTATTTCCATAGATAGATAGTTTTTAAACTTAGGATGTCTCCTAATGATGACTGTGTTTGTATACTGCTTTGCAGATTTCAGTGAGGTAATTGAATGAAAAATGCAAGTTTGTCATATTTATCTGATTTTAAGTCTTTAAACCCAAACTCTCATACTTTCTGGACCTATTTAAAATACATTTTTTTTAGTTATTATAGAACTGATAATGCTATTACAGTAAAAAATAATTAACACCCCCCCATTATGACATTGCCCCACAAAATCTTTTGTCCCAAAATTATCTGTTCACATAGTGGGATTTCATATTCTCTTACCTGGGAGGAGAATCCAGAACCTGAGTAAATAAAGCAGATTTAACTAACAGACTGTCCCATGTTAATTCAGCACATTTTTATCTTATGTTAATGAATCAAGTATGACATTGCAGGATCCAGTTATGTAACTTGTAACTCAGCAAATACTTTTTTTCCTATTTTAGTCATTCATTGTCAACCTGTTAAGAAAAAAAAAAAAAATCTTACTTTTTGCTTAAGTTGTATAGTCATCCATTACAGTGTATGCCTAGAACTGTTTCTTGGATGCCTTTTTAAAAATGTCCCTAACCTGAGTCATCGAGGAAGGTAACAAGTGCAGCTGGTTGCAGACAACTTCAGTTCACACAATTGCAATAGGGATTTGAATATCCATATAACTGCATCACCTTGCAGTCAAGAAAAAGACAAGCAAGGTAGCTGACTTTGTGCTTCATAGAACTTATACATGATCTACAGGGAGCACTGCAAAATACCACCTGAAGTGCAAAGATACATTTAATATACCAAAGCTTCCTTAATGATAACCTATGAGTTCAAGCAAAATTTCAGTTTCCTGAAGCAAATTAATTTCTCTTCCTCTGTAAAAGAGTTATGATTCTAGAAACACTAAAGCATCACTCAGTAATCTCAGCTAGCATTTGACAAACAATAATTGGAAAAAGCTCGCCCAATGAAGTCTCTGGACCATTGAGATTCCTTTTTAATAACATGGAAGATCACAAAAGATTGGGAAGAAACTGCCACTGTGTATCTGGTTTAATAAGTTAAAAACAATGGCCCAAGTAAGTATATATTTTCCAGTCTGTCCATTTCCACAGATTAAGTAGCATAAACACTGATGGAAGATTCAATAGAGACATTTAAGGAAAGCCAAAGTAATTACTGATGATTAAATAGAACTATCTTTGCATGCTTGAAAAATTAATAAGGATAGTCTGAATGGGGCAAGGGATGCTGTATAGCATCTATACTGATCATTCTTTGACAAGTGGGATTGGGGAAAATGGTATCTGGAGATCCCAACTTTTATGATTCTGTGATTCTAGGATGAAAAAAACATGAGGCAACTGATACATTACTGATTATTATTATAATATCTTATTATTAGATACTGAAATAGTTCAGGTATTAAAATTTATCTATGAATTGCTAAAATAAGGACATTTACCTTTTGAACTTTCCCTTTCTCTCTCTTACTCTTCAATACACATAGATGCATACTGATAAATTTTACTTTCTTTTTTTATCAACCAAACCTGTCATGCAATCTCTGAAAATTTTAAGACACTCTTAAAATCAGTGTGAGTTTTAATAATCTTTTTCAGTTACAGTTTTCATGAATCCCCGTTTCTGAGAGACAGACAGAACTGTGAGATGTCTAAATGCTATGCTCTAAACCACAGGCCTCAGGATTTCAGTTTCTGACATGTGAGAGCTGGGAGACATTAATTGAAATAAAATATTTGAAGTTTTCCAACAAAAATATGCTAATATTGTGAAATAAATTATTTTCAGTATTTTTCTTTTAAGAATTTTTCTGACTTTCTAGGTCTTCGGTGTTTCTTCCTCTACCAATTTTCAGATTTTTTTAAGGAAAATTAAATTCTCACAATGTCTATTATCAAATAGTTCCTTCATATCTTTTTTATATCAGGAAATTAAACCAAAATAAAACAGATTTCCATAATTGTTCAATTCTTTCCTGTAAGTTTTTTCCTATTAAAAGGATGTGAGGGGAAGGGGAAAAAAAAAAAATCCCACAGAAACCAGAAAAGTGGTGTTCAACAAATGTTGACTAAGTTCCAATATGACATGCTTCCTAACCCAGCATCAAATTTCCTCTTCAGTCATATATCACTGACTTTGACATAGAGAATTATACACTTTTGTCCTATTAAACTGGTGGCTGGCTGATACAAAAGAATTGTTTCCCACTCTGTTTCTGACTCTAAGCTAGTCTTAGAAAATGTTATTCCTGGATAATTACCTCCCATACAAAACAAAACAAAACCAAACAAACAAACAAAAAATCAGTATTTGTTTATATCCAAGTTTATGCACCCCTTCCATGTCATGTGCAGAAACTGGGTGCTTAGGCTAGGTTTACAATAAGTCTAGCATGTTGTTTTCTAAAATTTATTGTTATTAGGTTGCTTTAGACTTGCTGATGCAGTTACTAAATGTGCAAACTGTATTAGTCCGCACAGTGGATACACAGTGATAGCGATGGTTGGAGTTAAGTCCGCTGCAATCATAGTTATGGAGATGATAGCACTTCCCACCTTATCCTCATGTCTGCTCTTCAAAGTAGGAGGAAGAAGCTAGTAGGAATAGCCTATATTAAGAACAGGTCTGCAACAATCTATTAAAACCTACCAATTAATCTTCTGTTATTCAGTCATCTCCATTGTTTCATTCCTTTAGCATCCTGGAAAACTGGAAAAGAGAAACTTCTCTTGACATTTCATATTCACAGTGAAGTCATAATCAACTCACAATTTCTACTGCAAATGTATCTCTTGACAATACAGCCAATAGGACATGCATAAGCAATTTAGTCGCTAGAGTGAGCAAAAAGTAAAAACAACTTTTATTTGAGTACAGTGAATTCTCATTTTACTGGGTTATTTTCTATTATTTCATTCCTAATACTCTCAGTGTGTTTTTCTGACTCTGTGCCAGGCATTCTGATGCTCCTTTTTAAGTCCTCCACTTCAAATTATAAATGCACTCTGCCTCCTTTAGTCCAGTAGATACCTATTTAATCTAAAGCTAACAATGTTCTTTTTAACCCTATTCCCCCACCTCCCCAACCTGCTTTCTGGACCACTCTAGACTCTCTGTCCTTTGGGATTCATAAGCTGAAATAAAGGAGGAGCATTGCTAACTGGTGGGTTTATGTGCAGTAAGGTTTTAAGACAGTAGAATCATAGTAATAGAAACCCAGCAATGCAATAATCATCTAAATTCCTACCTCTATTAATGTTATTTTAAGTCACCCATGATGCCAGCTTACTGAATTTTGACTTACTTTGCAGTGTGTATTCTTTAGTTCAAAAATATAAGAAGTATTCATTTTCTTTTCCATATAGATTCAGCTTATGCTCAGTTTGTATGCAAAGCAAATAATTTGCTCATACTTCTACAGGATATGCATTATCAGAACACAACACCTGCAGGACAAAAGAGAGGTTAATTTCATTGTTGCTATGAAGCAAAGGAGATCATTGTAGAGCCTGCAGTAACTAAGCTCTGTGAAACAGCTGCATTAGTTATTAACTTTCCAGCACTAAGTTTCATATCAGACTCAATTAACTACTACATAACTTTTAAGGCCAATATTTTTCCGATGCAGCTTTTGTTTACTAATAAGATTTTCTGTCACCAGCCATCTTTGCCATTACTTTGGTGATGTTAATATTCAAGTCCTGTGTTGCTCTGAAGAAAATGGGGCAATGAGAATCACATTTGGTGAAAGTACTCCTTGAATTATTCTTCTAAATTTTAAAGTATTTAGGTTGTACTTTCACACTAAAAGGCAGTAAGAGTGTAGATGAATGTTATCTCTGCATTATATCCACAGAACAAACTGGAGTTTTCATAAAATTTTCATATATTTGACCAGAATATTTCTGTTGTGTTTGAGACTTTCATGGTCAAAGGCCTTTAGATTAGAATTTGTCTTCAAATTTGTTATTTTCTTATCATTCTTAAAGTCAAAGCTTAGAATAAAAGAAGCCATAAAGTTAGTATAACCAGGGAATAATTTACATATACACATATAAATACTGTTTTGATGCCTTTAGATCACTTACAGTATTGTTAGTTGTGGCGGTTGGGGAATCATGATCTCTGTTTTGGGGGGCAAACAAAGATGTTTATTGAAGCTACATGATACAATATATAGTGAGTAAATATTAATTTCAGGGTCTGGTTTTATGTTAAATATGTGGGGAGATATTACAATTAAAAGATTACATTATGCTCACTATGAGGGAACTCAGGTATGCAAGGTTAATGAACACGAGACAGAAGAAACAAAGGGATTGATAAGTGAGTTTCCATCTGGCCTAGGGAGTACACAGAAACCATGAATCTTGTCAACTGCAGGCAGCTTGGAGATACTGTGGCAGCAGATGTTTGCAGACTGGATTAAGTCTTATCAGGCCAGGGACACACTCTCAACACTTTCCCAGGGTTTAGCGGACATTCCTGAGAGGCTCCTTGCTGCCAGGCTGTTTTTGGTCTCCTCAGTTAGTTGTGGGTTTGGTGGTTTGGGCCTGTGCTACAGATAAAATGCAAGTGTTTAATTTTAATTTTGAAAAATACCCAAGTACGCACAGACAACCTATGAGAAAACCTATTTTTGAAAGCACTTCTGAAAGCACGGACCTCTAACTTGCAAATAACCGCTAATGGAAATAACTTGTCATCTATATTCATTGTTGTATTGCATTTGTTTTTATGGCCCTAGAAAACCTAAGTAACATGGCTGTATGATAAAGAAAGAATTATAAACCATCAAAAAGACATGTGGGTATATTGCTTAAAAATAACTCAATGCTAAACAGTATTTAAAGTTGATTAAGAAACTCTGCTTATTCTAGTGCAAAAAACAAACAAACAAACAAACAAACAAACAAACAAAAAAAAACAGACCCCCACCCCTGTAACTTTTTTTCTAATTTCCGTAACTTTTCCTTCCCCAGCCTTTTTATCTCTTTTGTTTTCTGCATCTTTCTCTCAAATGCCATATACTACTATTCTCTTTTGTCTGTTATCAGTACTGTAAAAAAGGAATAATGAGTAAGTTTTATGATGTTTTCATTTTTTTAATAAGAAGGGAAATTCATCACATAAGAACATTATCATTTAACTATCTAGGTATGTCACTAACAAGGCATTAAAGCTGACCACCATCAGTAGGTTTAGTTTTATTTATGTTGACCATTATGAGAATGCTGGAATGAACGTTCATAACACCTCACAGATGGTGTATAAGACAATTCCTCTGATTTCCATTGTGCTAACTCCAGCTGGATTACTGCCTTCTTTACATCATTGGGTGTTCCCTTCAGGAAGTACTCAGCCAGTTGTCATCCAACCTGTTCTTGGATAGAAAAATTAAAGGAACATTATCAAAATGGCATGCAAGGCCCAAAGAAGGATCTATGTTTAGTGAAACTCTCCAATAAGGAGTTGGACTGCTGCCCAAAGCAATATTTATCTGAAAGATCATATTTATGAACTCCACTTTAGTTTTCTATTTAGTTATTTGATGTGGCATAGAAAAGATTTATTGCATCTCATGGTAAATCCTCATGTCATAGAAATGTCATGCTTGCCATAAAAACATCATGAGGGAGCCCTAGCCACCTTCTTCCTGCAAACAAAAGCTATTCTAGCATAGGACTGCTCTTAGTCACCCCTTGAAAAGCTGAAGAGAGACAGCAACATAAGACACAGTGAGCAAGCACAATTGAACAAGAAAATAGAACGTGGTCTGCAGAATACAGAGTGGAGTGTATGTTTGTATGTTTATTTTTTATTCTAAAGCTCTCACTTTAGATAAAGAACTATGGTTTTCAGACAGATTACTTTCAAGGCAAAACCTGTCATTAAAGAAAAATGATCCACAGTCAGAGGAGCTAACTATCTCAGAGAGGTGTTGTTCATTTGAAAATTATTTTGACAGAAGCTGTGAGCAGAGTTTTGCTTCCCCCATCTCTTCTTGTGCATATAAAAGAATCCTAGTAAAATGGTGGCAGAATACCACTTCATCTCTTTCCAATGGTGTAGCATAGCAAACTAAGACTTCTCATGCAGACTCAGCTAACAAAACAGAGCTCCTTTATTCACCTTCCATCCCATTTTCACTGTAATTTTTACATTATAATGTTATGGGGCATTTCATAGAATCATAGATTCATAGAATGTTAACAGTTTGGAATAGACCTTAAAGATCATCTAGTTCCAATTCCCTTAGCCATTTCTCACATTTTTATTGAGACAATCCTTTATTTGCTGTAGGGAATAACCTGTACTAATAAGGAAAAAAAGTTCAATGTGTGAAAACTTTGCTGTCTTGTCCAAACATTTTGTAAGTTTGTTGAGCTCATAGAGAGGGATCTCTAAGGTTATACAATTTTAATATCAATTCAAAACATAATTTGATATTGGTTACTTTTCAAAGCTTACACAGTTTTAATTTGAAGTGTGGCCTCAGGGGTGAAAGGCCATTAAATAACCTAGTGATCCATGAAGACAATTTCAAAATGTACAGTAGGTAAAATAATATGAGCTTGTTTCTGTATTTGCATGTTTAATTTGTAGCTGCTAAAGAGTATTATTAAAGATCTTCTTCTTTGATAAACTTTGATTCTTCTCTTTAATAAACCAGTTGAACTTTTTAGGATTGGCAATAACAAATTCACCTTGAGCCATGTTCCTCATCCTAAGCAATCATGTAACAAAAAGCTCTGTCAATGTTTCTGTTTCCTTCTATCTTTCACACATATCTTGTAAGATAGTTGGATCTAAAAGTCAAAAGGATCTAGTGTCTTTCTTTCTTCCCTCAAAAACTGCAGATAATTATACTCTGGTTTTCTGCATACCTGTAGTAAAAAAAAACTTGCTTCCTTCTGAATATTTCATCTAGTTTTAATCTCTTCTTTCAGTAAAATTACTGATGGTAAATTAGCTGAAAGTATCTCATTAATAAGAGGATGCAATATCCTAAGAAGAAATCATAAACCTATTTGTACATGAAATGATAATTAGATGGCAGATAAATATTCTTGATCCTTCTTGATCCTTCACAGAACTAAATAGATGACTGACTACTGTGAAAGTTAAGTGCAAATGGGAAAACTGTATGTACCAGAAAGAGACTACACTCATAGATTTTTATTTTAATATTTTTTAGAAGTATAAGTTGTATGCCCTTACTATTTTTTAAATTATAGAGTCATGGAAAAATCTAGATTATCTGATGCAATATGGTTTGGAAAGCAGGGCTGCTGATAATGCTCTCTGGTCAAGTCAATCTTGAATTATTTCCAGTGAAGGATAATCTGCTACTTCTGTGTAGATCTGATTTCAATACTGACTTATGCACAGGTAAATATTTTATTTAAAGGGTGTATTTCTGACTCATGTTCAGTTTATTGTCCACCAAGACCTCCAGGTCCTTCCCAGCAGAACTACAGAACAGTCAGACCTCAGGATAACTTGCTATTTGGGATTATTTTCTCCCATTTGAATAATTTCATGTAGTCTACTCTCAAGGGATGAATGAAATATTGTCATTTTGAAGATTAGCAAATTTTCTGGTTTGCCTTTTATTAATACTAAAAGGTTCTAAATGAGTTGTTAGTGAAACTTGAAAACTATAGATAGGATTATACAACAAAATGACAGAGCCATCAGAGTAAGATATTGAAAAAAAATTTTATGTTTTCCTCATGTGCTGACTGCAATATCTGGCATATAGATAGTATTTTGCTTATACTGAGATATTTTCTGGAATGAATTGCTATCCAACATTTGGAATGATTTGGGAATTAATCTGCCTTAAAATGTCAAAACAACCCTATGACCATTCTTCTGTTTAGATTTACAAGAATGTAAGACTTTAGTGATATCCTTGTTCTTTTCATGGTACTGTTCCAAGGTACATTGTATCTTTCTGTGTTGGTAGTGACTTTAATATTGCTTGATGGGAATTGATCTGTAACATCGATATATACTGTAGTACAAAGCAGGATATAAAACAATACAGTATACAAAGGTATGCAGGATATCACTTCATGCTTTCTTACGACCATGAGGGATGGACTCAGTGACTCTAAGATACATGACTCATATGCAATAGATGCCAAAGCAGTTCTAAAATGTATATTAGTCTATGTCAGCATTCAAAATTTTTTGCTATTATGTGAATTTCAGCAGCTCGAGTTGCTGCTTCTATTTATTTGATGTGAATATAACTCACATTAATTTTTAGTTTCTTCTTCAATTTTGCATAGGAAAAGCTATTATCATTATCTATAATAACTCGTAGTCAGTTTGTATGTATGAACATCAAAAACCACAGCTTTGTAAATATTAGAGGGTCCAGAAAAGTTAGTCTCTCAGTCAGGAGAAACTTCATTTATATTAATGGAATTACACCAAATAGGAGAGGAGGAAAGGCTTTCTATGCAGTAAGAAGGGAAGAATATTTTTGGCATTCATGTGGTATACATAGTCTTTTTTTTTTGTAACGCCAGCTGTGGTATGTCATGGCATAAGTTACTTTTGGTAGCTTTTTGATGGCAGACTTTGCCTAATACCTCCCTTTTCTCCAATGTCTACACTATCTCTCTGTGATTCTTGACAAACATTTCTCTAGAGAGACCTTTAAAAAACTTTCATGCCTTTAATCACTGCTATTTCCCTTCTTAAACATCCCAGTGGTTCAAATCTTGTTTGATGTACAGGGATGAAAAATGGATACAGAATTCAACTGAGGAACCATATCAAGGCTAAGCGACATGGTAGGATTAGCTTTCATATCTTGCAATGGTACTCACTTGTAGACATACTAATATGAAGGATATTTTTAAAACTAACACCTTTTAATTTTGTCATGTACTACAGTGTTTTGGAGAAAACTTAAGTTTGGTAGATCTCTGAAGTGCAGGAACTTTTCCTTGCAGTGAAAGAGAGTCTAATAAAAATATAAAACTAAACAAAAACAATGGTTTATTAGAGCTGATCTTACCAACTATAGAAAACTTTAAGTGTCTAGACCAAAGAAAACAAAAAATTAGTGAAGTATTTGTAAAGGATACCCTCCTGGTCATGGAGTATTTGAAAGGCAGATTTACGTTCCAGATCCTGCAGTCTATAAAATACTCCAGGGTATTCTGCTGGCCACCACAGTAAGAAAAGTTTCCAGATCTTTCCTGAGAATTTGATCTAGTGCAATTATTCTCCCGAAAAGACGGAAATATACATCTAGACCACAAAAATTTAGTAAATTCTATCCATGGAAAAGTCAGACAGTTGAAACAAGTCAAACATGGGTAAAGGGGTCTTTGCTGTACCTCTTATTTTCTATTATCTTCATTAATTATAATTTTTATTTTTTTTTAAAATAAG
>VXAU01001894.1:74831-104494 GCA_013399695.1 Formicarius rufipectus | reverse complement strand
CAGGCCGGGCCGGGCGGCACGGCGGGGCGATGCGGGAGCGCGGCGGCGCTGAGGGCTCCCCCGCCGCCTCCCTGCTTCCCTCACCGCCCTGTCTCCCTTCCCTCCGCAGGGGTGGCGAGAGCCGGAGGCGACGGCGGCAGCAGCGGCAGCGGCGGCAGCAGCAGCAGCAACGAGTTGCAGTGGGGCTTCTCGCAGGTGAAGGGGGCGATCGACGAGGACNGGGGCCGTGACTAAGCGAGCCTCCCATCCCACCCTTGGAGCATCACACACCGCTCCCGCGGGGCTCTGCTGCTCATCCCGGGATAGCCGGGTGTGGAAGGAGCCCCGGGGGTCCCCCAGCCCACCCCCTGCCCAGGCAGGGTCAACCGAGGCAGGGGACACAGGAGCACGGCCGGGTGGGGCTGGAATGTCTCCAGAGAGGAGACCCCACGCCCTCCCTGGGCAGCTGTTCGGGCGCTGCCACCTCCACAACAACAAGTTGTGCCTCGTGGGGAGGGAGGGGGAACTTGTCGTGTCCCAGCTCTTGGCCGCTGCTGCTCGTCCTGGCCCTGGCAGCGCCGAGCAGAGGGTGGGACCGTCCTCTGCCCCCCGGAGATGTTGGTGTGCAGGGATGGGATCCCCTCTCAGCCTGCTCTCCTCTGCACTAACCGGGCCCAGCTCCCGCAGTCTCTGCTCATCCCACAGATGCTCCAGACCCCAAATCACCTCTGTGGCCTCTGCTGGACCCTCTCCAGCAGCTCCCTTGTCTTTCTTATGGTGAGGAGAAGAGGTACTGACAGTGACAAAACACAGGGAGAGGGGGAGAAAAAGCCCCGGTGGAGTCTGTCAGGCTTGTCAAGTTTTGCTCTGACGCACAGAGTGCAGCTCTGTCATTTGTGCTGCATTAGAAAGTGCAGTTTAAAGGCTTCCTGCAGCTGTGGAGAGATTTTATTCCCACTTGTTAACGTTTGGGAGCTATAAATAGGGATAGTAAGCAGGGAAGAAGGGCACACCTTTACATTTCTCTGAAACTTTCCATGTGTTTTGGACTGAGTAGAAAACAAATGTTTTAGTTGGGGAAAGTATTTTTCTGTAGTGCTGAACCAGGGTGGAATTTTGTTTGACTTTGATGAGGAAGTTCCTTTTTGCCCCTGAACTCCCTGTGTTCAAACTGTCCGGGCTGGGAATGCTGCTTTCTGAAGTGTGAACAGACTTGCAGGGCCATGTGTGCTCAAATTGGATTTTTTTTTTCATTGGATGCAGTAAATATTTTCCCTTGCTGTCTGCTCCGGGGGAATTTGGGTGACACTGTTTTCATTTTCGTGCCACTTGTTTGGCATTCCATTTAAAATAATGGCCATGGGAGGAATTGACTGGAAAACTGCTTGAGAAACTAGACTCACTCAGTTGTTTTCTTTTGTTTTTTTGAATATATCTTGTAGCTTTTACTATTGCTCGGAAGCTCCTAGAATTCTTTCAGAAATGTATTTAAGTAGCTTTTGTTTTTGTCAAATGGCCCTTTTTTCTTGGGCTCTGTCATCTGTTGGACTAGAGGTCAGTTCTCCATGTTGCAAAGGAAGCACTGGGGGGCATCCTGGGGGCACTTCCCAGGAGCAGTTCCTGAGCTGTGTGGATTTATGCAGAGCAGGAAGGCTCCAGGAATCGTGCAGCACCTGTGTTTTTGCAGAATTGGTACTAGAGTTTTGTTTTACTATGGGAATTACCAGAACTATTGATAGTTTTTGTGACTTGTTTTTATTTTGGTTTGTGGCCTTTCCCCTCCCTTTGTTTTTGCCTTGAAATTGGAACTCAGTAATGAAAATACACAATTTATTTGCTCGTAATTGCGCAGACTTAAATCGGCAGGATGCAGTAAGAGTGCAAATACACTGATAGAATTTTGGCCCCAGTTATGGGATGTATTTCCTCATTACTCTTTTATCAATATTCCCTCACCAAACTGCACATCCAAATCTGCTTGATGGGAACTGTTGCCTTGAAACAACCTTGGGATTTCACCTAGGTTTTTGTGATGGTGAAAACTTGCTATTTCTGTCAATTTTTGTTCAGTTTTTAAGCTCTCTAGAGGAAAATGCCAGCATGTCCAGCCTGTTCCATGCTGACTGTCTTGCTAAATCTCCCAGAAGGTTCACTCAGTAGCTGGAACCCCAAAACCTGATACTCAGGTATCTTTGCCCAAACGTCTCTTCCTTTACTGTGCAGTTCTAACATACAATTTATATTGAGTAGTTGTTTCTCAAGTGTGTTGCTTCACAAAAATGCTGTGACAAGTGGCTGTATTAGATTGGCAGCTGCCAGCTCCATTCCCAGGATTTCCCTGACTGAGTAATTAATACAGAAAATCACTGTCTCCTCTTTGGCTTGTGTGTGCATTCCGACTCTTCAGTGAGTGATCCCTGAACTCTGGGCAGGCTCTGTGTCAGTAAAGGGGGGGACAGTGGTCAGAAAGCAAGAAAATCCATCACTTACTGAATGTGGACTTTCCAAAGTAGTGAGTGTGAATATTCTAAAGCAGGAAAGTTTAGTTGGATTCAAGAAGAACTAGAGGATGAAACAGATGTTGAGTGAGACATTTAATACTGAGGATAGCAACGAGCATAATTTAAAAACAAAGGTAATTTGAGATGTGTTGTAATAGTGTTGTTAGTGGGAACCACGTGGCTCCAAACTTCCACACTGATTGCCTGTGCAACTTGTGATTCTTGGATTGCCTCTTTCTGTAGAAAGGACCTTTCTAAACACAGAATACAAATGCTGCCTGAGACCTTATCACTTCTATGATTTCAGTGTTGAATGTCTTTTGCCTGTTCAAAAATGTTCTCTTTGGGGAAGGGTTTTTTTTTTGGCAAGCAAAACTTAAAGGAGTTTATTAAGTAATGTCCAGATATACCCAAATTCCCTTGGGCCAGGTGTTCTGCATCTAATCCATGGCCACTTCTGGGTGTAATTCTGTATCTCCAGTTAAAGATTGAAGAAATACACTTTTCTTAATTCTCCAGATTGTGACTGGTATTGAGAGCCCTGATGAAGTGAGAGATGCCTTGTTATCATCAGTTCAGAAAGTCTCCTTTTGCAGCCCGTGAGGGGGTGGGTCAGTCACCTCAGCACTTTGCCAGAAAGCACAACATCAGGAGCAAAGACAAGCATAATCTAATAAAAATAAATCGGCCTGTAATACTGAACCTGTTCTCAACTGCTGATACAAGTGATTTAGAAATGCTTTTAAATTGTCTATACAAATCAGTGGTTTAAAATGTTCTCGTGTGTTGTTCAGGAATTTAACTGGCCTGTTTGCACTGTTTTTAAAGGGAATTCTGGCATGATTTCTGCCTTTTAGAAAAACTGTTCCAGTAGAGGTACAGCTCTGTGAGATCTGGTTCTGACCAGCTTAAAGACTGTCTTTTTTTCGGTAGGAACTGGAAAATTTGGGACTAATGACTCCATTATTGAGCTGTGTGTAGTGTTTCCTTTCCCTGTAAATAACTGGTTATCCCTGGAAGTGTCACTGCATGCTGGAGTGGGGCAGAAGGTGGGCTGTCAGCTGTGGTTTGGGTTTGGTTTTTTTCCTCTGCAAACCAGTGGTTTGCCATAAGCAGGACTTCAGATGCCTCTGTGCCCTCCCTTTGCGTGGGGTTTCCCAAGAAGCTGTGGCTGCCCCATCCCTGGGACTGTACAAGGCCAGACTGGACGGGGCTTGGAGCACCCTGGGCTGGTGGAAGGTGTCCCTGCCCATGGTAGAGGGTGGCACTGGATGATCCTGAGGGTCCTTCCAACCCAAACAATTCCATGTGAATATTTCAGAAACTGTTTTGCCCTGAGCAAGTTGGGTTCCAGCTAGAGAAGGCAGGCTCAGGGTTTCAGGCAGGCCACGTTCCTGTGGTTTCATACAAATTATGGGCCAAGAGTTTGTCTTCAGCCCAAGTTCCACAGCACCCTATTACCCAAAAATGTGCTCATCTAGTAGTTAATGAGTATTTAATAAGAGTTCTTTTGAATTTCAGTTGTGTCAGACAATGGAAACCCCAGGGTGTCGTGGCACTGGAAAGTAAATTCCACTGTCTTACTGTACAGTAACATGTCAGTAACTCTGGGAAGTAATAAGAGGAGGTGTTTTTTTGTGAGAAATGCAACAGGAGGGAACTTTGAGATGTTTCTACCCCAGATTTACAAGTGAATAGCTGTGCTTGGAAAAAAAACTCCAGGTGATCTTCGGGATTTGCAAAAGTGGTCATGTAAGTGATGTCAGTTTGAGGCCCAGAATGTGTCCTGCCAGCTCATGTACAGTGATCTATCCCTGTGGTCTTTACCATGGGATCATAGTTGGGTCTTTGTGGTTTTCCTGGCATGTGCAGATGGTGGGTTAGTGGAGCTGCAGGAGCAGGAGGGGAGGATGTAAGTCCAGAAATGTTCCGTGTTCTGGGAGGTGTGACAGTGATGCCTGTCTTTGTTGCAAAGGGAAGAAGGAGTTTATGGCCCAGGTGGAGACTCTGAAGGTAGTCCGAAGTGGTTCAGATATGCCTTCTTTGGCTGTTGACTCTGACACATAAAAAAGCTGGAACTTTGTCAGAAAGCTACACAGTTGAAGGTTTATGGGAATTAAGGGGAAAACAAATCCTAAACACCAGTGAAAAATGGGAAGTGGGACATTAAATAATGGCTTAAAAGGTATTTTAAAAGACTAAGCAACCACTAGGCCACAAGGGAAGTTAAATTATTTTACTTTAAACTACCAGTAGGTTTAGATGGGGTATTGGGAAGGAATTGCTGGCTGGGAGGGTGGGCAGCCCTGGCACAGGGTGGGCAGAGAAGCTGTGGCTGCCCCATCCCTGGGAGTGTCCAAGGCCAGGTTGGACGGGGCTTGGAGCACCCTGGGTTGGTGGAAGGTGTCCCTGCCCATGGCAGGGGGAGGAAGGAGATGAGTTTTACAGTCCCTTCCAACCCAAACCACTCTGTGATTCCATGATTATGTTTTGATGAAAATGTGGAGCTTCAGAACACGCAGCTGATGAATGATCTACACTTGGCAGCAGGCTGGGGGACCTGTGCACCCAGGAAATCCTGGATACAGTTCTCATGTGCATCCTCATTCCTAGGCCATCTGTAGAGTGTTTTAACATCTGAGGAAAAGGTTAATCAAAAATGAGAAATAGTAGTTTTACAGTCCCTTCCAACCCATTTTTTTGTTTGTTTGGTTTTTTGGGTTTTTTTTGTTGTTGTTGTTGTTGTTGTTTTTGGTTTTTTTTAATGAAGGACAGGAAGATTTGAAAGCTGCAAGTAGAAGGATAATTTTATCCTCCCATCACCTTTCTGAACTCCTACTAGAAGTACAATGAACAGAATGACAATGAGCTACTTAGGAAAAACTAACAATAGCATGAATTAATTAAATATACTTCCAGTAAGAGAAAGCTTACTGGAATTACTATTCCAGAGGTTAAAAATAATACTGAGGTAATAGATTTGTACAGAGAATACTGGATTGTGTTATATATATTAGAAACAACCTCCCTAATTTCTCATGGCTTTTAAGGAAAGCTCATCAAGCTCTGCTTCCTATTCTTGCTGTGCTGCCTTTATGCTTTCCTCGCTTTCTTTGCACTAACACATGCAGGCAACTCTGTGCACTCCAAACTCACTGGAGGCAGTGTTTGAGACATCGTTTAAAGGACTTCCACCATCGAGTCACGGTCTGGTTCCAGTGACAAGAAAACACAAATTTAACTAAATGAGGGAAGAGCACTGATTATCTTGTATGAGGTGGACCTCTGAGGTGGTGCTGCACCCCCAAGGAGGGTTTGGGGTGGGGTTTGCTGGGCAGGCTCTGGAGCAGGCCTTGGGGACAGTTTGGCACCTTGGGTGCTGCTTTTCCCCGGGGTGTTCAGCGCTCAGAGCAGAATGGCCTATGTGCTCCTCAGAGGAGCCAAGTGGCTCTGCTCCAGACTTCCAAGGCACACAGGAGCTGGCAGGATATCCCAGAGAGCTCCAGACAAGATGTTTGGAGTTTGCCATGGGCTTTCAGCAGCAGCTCTGCCCTCAGCCAGCTCCTGCTCCCAGGCTGACCGGTGCCTCGGAGGTGCACTCAGGGTGTCCTGCTCCTGCCCTCACTAGGCCTTAAGGCTGTTCAGTGGCTTAAGTTAGTTCCAAAAGCAGTGTTAGTTTGGACTCAGTTAAACCTTGCTGTGTTCTTAAAGGCAAATCAAGCCATGTTGCATGTGGATTGCCTGTTAGGGCATAAAACATTGGTAGACCTTAATGAATATTTTAAGTTGGCAGAGTGTTCAGTGGTGTAAGTTGGGAGGAGTTTGAGCTGAGCAAAACTATACCCCTTTGGTTTATTCTTCTCTCTTCTTATACTTCTCACTCATGTGTTAACTCTTCAAAGTGGGAGTGTTAAAATTGAGCATATAAAGTGGCATATTCTGAAAAACATGTGATTTTGAGTAACTTCTATGTACTGGTAGATTGTTGGTTGGTTATTGGTAGCTGTAAAGTTCAGCTCACGTTTCAGTACAATTGTCATTTCTATCAACTGTTAAAAATCAGTATTTTAGGACATATCTTAGGAGCAGTAGCAGCAATACCAGTCTGAGTCCATCCCCACTGCAGGGCAACACCACTGTCCCACTGACTGTCCTGGTAGCCCTAGAGTGGAGAACCTCCACTCACCTGAAAACATGTCAGTGACAAGGACAGGAGGGAGGGAGGTGTTGAAGCATGGAGGTCCATGCTGGAGTCAGAATCCTGCAGGGACTGCAATTCCAGAGTTGTCTCACTGCCCTGGTATGACTGCACCATCCCAGCTGAGAACTGTCACCCTTCACAGCCCTGCTTCCCTCTGCCCCCTGGAGCCTTCCAGTGCTCTGGACACCCCAGGACTGTTTGGGGAGTGCAGTGATTGTAAATCAGTGACCAGCTGTTCTGAGGCCCCATTTGTCTGCACCTTGAACTCCAGTAGGATTTGAGTTTGTAAAACATATTTTCTATTATTTGCTCTTTAGCACGCTGTGGTTTCTAAATTTCTTCATTCTCTTGGATAATCTGTTCCCTTTAAAGGATCTCTATTTTTTTTCACTGATCTCATTTGCTTCTTTTATATTTTTTTTTGATGATTCTTTGTTGAGTTGCTCTGAAGTGATTTTTCCTTGCAGTTCTTGACTGTCCCCATTTGTCACCTGTGGTCCCTCGGAATGGTCTGTTGTCACTGCCTGCTGCAAAAGAGTCCTACTCCTCTTTATGTCATGTCACACAGCACAGCAATCAGGGGCACCCCCATGTCTGCTTTCCAGGTTGATTTAGGAGCAGTAATTGCACTGACCCCTTCTGTGGGCTCTGCTTCATTCTCATCCACTGTAGGAGAACACAGTGTGTCTCCCACAGCTTTGTCCACAGGATAACTCCAGTGGTGTAGGATAACAAGGTGTTGGATGAAATGTGTGTCACCTCTGAGCCTGACTGCAGGCACAGAAATACTGCTCTGTGCTTCACTGGCACTGGCAGTGTCCCTCACAGTCAGTGCCAGCCATCTGCCTTCCAGTGCAGCCATTTCCTCCCAAAGCAGGAGCCTCTCCAGACAGTCCCCCAGCCTTGGAGCAGCCTGTGCTCTGGATCTCCAGCATGGATCATGGAGAAGGGCCTGTGTAGCAAAACTCCTTTTCAAGAGGTGGGACAGGAGCCCGATTTGCAGATGTGCGTTGTTTGTGTGCTGAACATGAAGTGGTGCATTGTCCCTTCCATACTTGGAAGATTCAAAGTTAAAATCCCCTGGAAGTTGGAGCAGCCTCCTTTTAGATGGTGTTAGAGAGCAGTGAGTGGTTGCTTGTTCAACAAGTGAGGAGAGGGCTCTTGGCAAAAGGGTTTCAACCGCTCAGAAGGATGACAGAGGAGCTAATGCTGCTCGTGTCTCATGTTAGTCCTGAGCATGAGCTGCAGCTGCAAATTCTTTCTCTCCTGGGTGAGCTGTGAAGTAATTCCATGTTTTCAGGTTTGGGTTTTAACTGGAGAAGCAATGCACAGCCAGCTTAGAGAGGAAAAGTTCACAGGAGCTAATTTTAGGCCACTAATGTAGCTGGTGTGGATCTCTTTCCATTCTCCATTACCTCAAACAGAGCCCAGGTGCTGATACTGGTGTCAGAAATCCTGGAAGGAATCCTGGAGGGTTTCGGTTAGTTTGCAGGTGTGAGCTTGCTGTCATCTCCAAATCCTAATAAGCTGCTCTCTGCCATCCCAGCCCCTTTTGCCCCCAGCAGCGCCAGCCCAGGAGGCTCTGGAGGTTCTAGACATGCCAGAATTCTGAGGTGTTGGTAGGTGTTTCCTACCCGTGGAAGTCCTCAGTGCTCTTCAGTTTGAGGGTGCTGCAGAGTCACAGTATAGTTGCCAGCAGACCTTTAACGCACCACCTTTGGAACCAGCTCGGAGTTTCTCCTTTGGATGCAGAGTGTAACCAAGGTGGAACTCATTTCCGGAAGTGAGGCTAAACATGAATTTTTCATGGCTGAAAAGAAATATTGCCAGCCTAATATCTTACTGTAAAGCCACAGGGCTTGCTGCTCTCCATAGGTACAGGAGGAGGATTTCTGTGGATACTTCCAGAGCACAGTCCCAGCCCCACGGGAACAGCTGGAGGTAAACTTGGACAAACCCCACCAAGGTGTCTGTGCCTGAGAAGAGAGCCTTGGGATGCTGTCTGTGAGCAAATACCACAATGTTTGGTTTTGCTCACCCTTTCCTACATTTCATTGGAGTTATTTTGTTGGCATGGAGAAAGGGCTGAAAATAAGGCAGGGAAATAACACTGGTGCTTGTACATGTAAGAAGAAGTTACAATATCTAATAAAAACCTCTAAGAATCCCAGAGTTAATGTGATGATGAAGAACCTGCAGAGGTTTGCTTTGTTCTTTCTTAAGTTCTGAGCTGCCTTGGAAGAAAAGAGCAGGTGTAGGTGGGTGAGGTGTCGAGCAGAGCAGAATGATGGTTTGGAATTCATTCTGGGCTTTACTTCTAGTCTTGTGGGGTTTATTTTTTTATTTTATGTGCTTTAAGGTGGTAGAGTGCTGAAGGCAGTGCGTGGAATGATTTGGGGATTGTTGTACTTCAATTAAACATACCCAGAGGGAAAACTGATTTTAATTAATACTTTTATGTCTAAAACAACTACAGTGCTATTAAAAAAAAAGGTGATTCCTCATATTCCAAATTTTTTAACTTAAAAAATATTTGAAGGAAGTTTCTGATTTTCTTCTGCTGTGTCCCCCCGGTTCCCTGTGCCCTAGAGTGTGTTGGTGACAGGCTGTTTCAGTGTGTGTTGTTCACCTCATCAGTCATTTCTTTTTCCTTGGTTTTCTAATTTTCCATGGTGTCTCCTGAAATCCCTGTGTATAATTGGTAATAACTGGTAATTGAGTGATAATTTCTTTTTAAGAAAGGTGACTATAAAAGTAGACAAGTCCAGAAGCAGGTAGGTAATGCAGTATTGAAGGCTGGGGTAAATTTGTAGTAAGATCATATTTACTCCCTCATTTATTTGTTCTAAATAATTTTTTTTAATCCGAGAAGGTAAATCATTACACATTAGGAAAAAGCTTCTAAGGTCATCTGTTAATAAAAGCTGAAAAGTTAATTATATAAAGAGAATTCTGGTTAGGGTTTCTAATCACCTTCCTCGTGAGAGTGGGGCATTATTGAAAGGAATTTTGAAGATAGTACATCAAGATCAATACAGGAAAAGGGTTTTCAGCGAGTCTCCAATTGCACACTGGAACTAATTGATGTCATACACTTCAAACCTCAGAGTTCTGATATCTGCATCATAAATGCAGTATTTGATGTGAGCAGGCCCAGCAGGAGCAGTGTTTGCTGAGTGCTTTGTTGGGTTTGTTACCATCTGCCCCAGCCCTGAGACAGACATTTCCAGCTCTTTATCTCCTGCCCCTTGGCTGGGCGTTGTTTAATGGCAATTAGTTCTTTATTGCCACCTCCTGATGGGACTTGTGGCTGCAGTGGGATAAACATTGGGTGCTCTCAGGGCCTGGTCCAAGAGCACTGCAGGCAGTCAGAGCTGGGGGCCCTGAGGGCTTTTCCTTTGCTCTCCTGGTTCCTGATGTCCTTCCTGATGCTTCTGCATGGAGCTGTTCAGGAGGCTCCACTGGAAGAATTTTCCTCCTATTTCACCCCTTTGAGCTGCCCATTCCAGACTCCTGAGCTAACTCCATTAGGACTCAGCTCTGCTGTGCCTCAGCCTCATCTGGATCAGTGCAAGGGAACACCACACATGGACCACTTTGGAGAGGATTCCCATTTTGGGAGCTTGGAGCAGGCATATCTCCATGGGTATGGCAGTGTTACTGTCCACAGCAGAACACACAGGTTGGGTTCCTAAACCAGTGTACCCATGGTGACTGAAGGCCCCCAGAGCTTACACTGAGATATGAGTGTTTTAGCTTGTCAGTAAAATCAGGTTAAGTTTTGGTATGTGGCTTAATTTAGGGATGTAAATGGAGAACTGTGTCATTGCATTAGTAGAAGTTGTAGTTTGTTTTGTGTTCAAGTCTTGAAACTCCCTGATTTGCTTTGCACATTACAGTGCTGTTCTATTTCTGTTCTCTCTACAGCTGATATAATTTCAACAGTTGAATTTAATTACTCTGGTGATCTTCTTGCAACAGGAGACAAAGGTGGCAGAGTGGTTATATTTCAAAGGGAACAAGAGGTCAGTGACTCGAAAAGCAAAAGTGCTGTTACTACACTGTTCTTGAGTTGAACAGTCTCACTTCACCCATTCATGCCCTGAGGTTTAAATGCTTTAAGTGGAGAGTTTTCTCAGAAAACCCCAAGTTAACCAAGTTTCTAAATGTGTGCCCTGTGCTGCACTTGATGGGTTTGTTTCGTGAGGGCTCCCCTCCCTCCTTCAAAAAACAAAAAAAGTCCCCAAAATGCAGGTGAGTTCTTTGTCTGTACCTGGTGTGCTCAGTGTCACTTTGCAGAATGGCCTGTGGACTTTCCCTGAACCTTCCACTGGATTGGGCTGAGCTGACATAAATCACAGTGCTTTGGAGGGGGTGTAAGGAAGTGTATAAAATAAGCTGCAAGAACAATGGGATAAGATGGTTAAAAACCATTTTAGGGTCCTATGGCTCCAAACCAGGGGGAACAGCCACTTCTCTAGAACACTTGAGCATTTCCAGTTGGGAGGGTGGGAGGATTGTCCTTCCTGGTGTTCACAGCTCCTCACCTGGTCCCTGCATGGAGTCGAGCTGTGTGACAGTGCTGTAACAGTCCTGTGCCTTCATCCTGCAGCCACGTCCCTGAGCTTGGGTACCCACAGCAATACTGGGGGTTGGAAACATGCACCAAGGGCTGAAAAATTATTGTTGTGTCTGGGATTGTGCTCTTTAAAAAGTCAGTGTTCCACGTGGCACACACCAAAGAACATGGTTATCCTGACCTTTGAAGAGCTGATGAGAGTTTGAGCTTTTTGGTTTGAGCCTTCTCCTGTACCAGAAATACCAGAATGGATTGTGGGATGTTATTCAGCTTGTTTGTTCATGAATATTACACATATTCTGGTGCTGTGGGTTTTCCCAGCAGAACCCCTGTGTTTTCCTTGTGTGGCTCAAATGATATTCAGTTAGTGGACACCTGGCCAGTATTCTGCCTTTCATGCTCACTGTGGTGCTGCTTATAATCCCTTTTCCCAGAGGAGCCGTACTGGTTGTACTGGGAGGGTTCTGGAGGCAGTGAAATGAAAACTGCTGAAATGTTACCCAGCTGCACCCAGACAGCTCCAGGCTCATTCATCATTTACTCTGGGGACAGAGTTAACTAAGGCCCAGGGAGAAGGTCAGAGGTGCCCCCTGCTCGGGACTGGTGTTGTGTGGGATGGGACCATTGTGGGGTGGCTTTCAGCTGCCAGAGCTCCCTTGTTCCACACAGCAAAACCCACCTGTCACATCACTTCCTCAGAGGGGAAAACCAAACCCCGCGTCACACAGGAATATGCAGCTGTCTCCCTGGGAGCAAAGGAAACGGAGGAGGTGGGCCCGAGGGACATTTCTCTTGTCATGTGCAAAACTGGAGGAAAAATCTAAAGAATATAATTGTTAAATGTAACAACAAGATTTTTACCCGGTGTGGATTTAGGACTAGGTTAACCAGGTTAGTGACAGCTTAGGGTGATTATACAATTCCCCAGACACTTGGATTTGGGAAGGCACACTGGAATGCTGTGCGTCATGGCCTGGGCTCAAATTACTTGATTTCACTTGCAAGCAGCCAATAATTCCAACCTGATGTGTGAGTAGAGAGGGAAAGCACCAGTGCTGGCCCAGGCAGCTCACTCCAGGGGCAGGGAACTGCTGGATGGGGTCAGCTGATAGGATCCTCTGCAAAGTTCTTAAAAGTTAAATGACTGTAGGGAGTAAAACCATACAAAGTCTCAGAATTAACCGAAGCTCCACACTGAGAAAGTGTGGAAGCTCCATTCTCATGAGACATTGCAGGGGAGAACTTTTCACCAGTGAGGCTGTTCTCCAGCATGAACCACTACCAAGCAATAGCTTACTTGAAAAGCCTGATGATGAGTTGCCTCAAATCTGATAATGCAAATCTGTGGACACTTGGAAGTTTGCTCCGTTCCTTGCCCCCACATCCACAATACAAGCATAACAAAGCCTGAAGGGTGCACAGACATTTCTAGATAAAGCTGCATTTTCAAAGAGGAAGGCTGTGTGCACTGTAGTGATGCTAAACTGGTGCAGTATCACAGTGAGAATGTCAAATCCATCACCTGTTGTGACAGTGGGCGTTGTGGTGGACAGTTTCTGGTCACTGGTGTGTGGACAGTTCTGATGTGACATCAGCCTCAAGAGTGCTCTGTTTTCTTGCAGAATAAAAGCCGTCCTCTCTCTCGGGGAGAATACAATGTTTACAGTACCTTCCAGAGTCATGAACCTGAGTTTGACTACTTGAAAAGTCTAGAAATTGAGGAAAAAATTAATAAAATTCGGTGGTTACCGCAACAGAATGCTGCTCACTTCCTGCTGTCTACAAATGGTAAGGACCCTTTCTTTTTGCACAAAGGCCTTTGTCGTTGGAGTATAGTCTCACCTGTATCCCACGTGGGGTTTTTCTAAAGTGTTGTAATGTGTTTATGTGCAAAATATGGTTTGATTGTAATGTTGGGTGTGAGGTCTGTGTGAGTATCGGGTTTGTTTTATTTTGGTGCATCATGGAGCATCTGCAAATGGAAATGTAGAACTGGGGACATGGGTTAGTGCTGGGGGAACAGTTGGACTCCTTGATCTTAAAGGTCTTTTCCAACCTAAACTCCACCATGGAAAAACTTACTCTTATTGTCGGAGGAATATGCTTGTTCCTAAGAGTTTGGATCACTTTTTGCCCCGTATTTAAATTACTTTATGTGAAGTCATGATGAAATATTAAAAGCAGGAACAACTTCCTTCTGCTGGACTTTGAAATTAAAATAATTGATGTAAGTCTTAATAAACTGTTCTTTAAACTCTATCATTTTAAATGCTTCAAGGCTCTGCAGGAGTTTGGGGAGGAGAGATTTGGTCCCGGTTAGCCAAGGATCTCACTCACAGGTGTGCTCACTGCCTGCACTTGGAACACTTCCCTTAGTAAGACCTGGGAAGTACGTCCCTTTGGAACCCTAAATAATGGGGCAGGTCCTGTTCTCTGCCTCTGGCTGGCCCTGAGCAGGCACCTGGGACAAACTTGGTTTCCTTTAGGACAATTAGTGTGAGGAATCCATGGATTTGTTGGGTTTTGTCCTTAGCACTGGTCTGTTAATATACTTTAGATAATCTTACAGGGCTTAGTGGGGAATTTGGGAAATTGGTGTGTGAAACCCCCCTGTGAAGGGTCCTTTGGGTGAGTGGGAGACAGGCAGAACTTTGGATTTTACTCAAGCTGCACATCCCACTGGGGACAAAGAACTCCATCAAGGTAAAGAACACTGTCAGGGTCCTTTCTGCTGCAAGCAGTGGAAACCCAGGCAGTCAAAAATGTCCACTCTGCTCACTCCCTATTTAGGGATTTTATTTTGACTTGAACTCCTTCTCAAGCCTGTGAATTTTTGGTTTTAGATAAAACTATTAAATTATGGAAAATAAGTGAAAGGGATAAAAGAGCCGAAGGTTATAATTTAAAAGATGAAGATGGAAGACTTAGGGATCCTGTCAGAATCAAAGAACTACGGGTACGTCTCTGACTTTACATATCTTTTTTGCATGTACTTCTCTACCTTTGTGCTCCCAAACTGAAATGTGCAGGTTAAAAATGATGTCTGGGTCAGGGTCCTAGTAAAAATGGAGAGGCTTCATTTTTTTATATATAAAAACTATTAAATAAGTTTCCTCTGGAAAACTTGAGGGAAACTTTCATTATTATAATATTGTATTTCTAGGAAAACTCACAAGTTGGAACAAGGTGCTGGATATTCTGTGACTGGGTAGAAGGTGTGTTTGTTAGAGACAGAGTATTTGGATAACCTGAAGAGCACAGGAATAGTCTTGTGCTGTAGTGGTCAGAGCTCCAGATTTGGGACCCCTTAGAGCAGCAGCTCAGGAAATGAAAGATGCGGGATTGGGGTTTTATGTTGCTGTCACCATAAACAGAACAGAACTGAGGCTCTCCCTGCCCTCAGCCAGGGCCACCCCTGCACTTGTAGTCAGTGTTCTGAACTTGCTGCTTCTCTGGGACAGGAAGGGTGGGCTGAGCTGCAGCCCTGGCCAGGCACTGCAGCTTGGGAGAAGGGATAGTGGAGTGAGCCAAGTCTGAGCAACAGCTGGGAAGAGGAAAACCTCAAAAAAAGGATCACCCTTGGGGGCTTTGATGGCATGTTCTGTTACTGAAATATAGTCCCCATGTTTTATGAAGAAGAGGATGTGGAGGAGAAGCAGCACTTTGCACAGAGACAATGGCATTTTCAAGTACCGTTTGTGGGTTTTCCCATTAGTGCCCCTGTGATGTCACAGCCAGGCTGGGAGCACTAGTGTGGTGAGATAGGACGTGGCCTGATAAAAAGTAATGGATTAATTGTAATCATTAGTTGGATGTAAACAGCCTGGGAGATACAAATCCAGGGAAAGCAAAGAAGAGCTCTGGGATGAATTGGTTCCTTGCTCCAGGTCATCCTGGCACTGTCAGTTCTGGTCCTTAGCTGTGTGATGCCAGCTGGTGCTGTGCTGGGGCAGCCCGGGGCCACCTTCCCTGCTCAGTGCTGGGCACAGAGCAGGAGCTCGAGGGCAGCTTAGGCCTGGCCCTGCCAGGCCATGGCACCTTGAGCTCAGCTGGCTGTGGCAGCAGAACACCCACGTGTCCCTGAATTCGTACTGACTGTTGAGGAGCAGAGTGGGGATTTCTGTGGGAACTGTTGGTGCCAGTTTCCCAAGCACCCCTCTGAGATCTGGGAACATTTCTCAGGGCTTGTTTCTGTAACCTTCAGATGTTGTTACAAGCATACCCTGTGTCCTGTGGGTGAGGCACGAACGGCTGGGTTTGACAGGTGACTGAGGCAGAAATCAGTCCCTGAGGTTTCCTGGTGGCAGTATCCAAAGGCAGCATCCGTACGCTCTTCCAATATTTTTCTTGCTCAGTAGATTTCAAAATTGTTTAGTCACTAAATCAATACACAAGTCTGTGGTGTGCAATTAACTAATTGCCATCAATTAATTAAACACACCTGTGAGGTTCCTAGGGCTAAGTATTGGGGCCGGTAGTATTTCAGATCTTTATGGATGACCTGAACAAGGAGATCGAGTGCACCCTCAGTTCACAGAGGACACCACATTGGGTGGGATATTGATCTGCTGGAGGGCAGGAAGGCTCTGCAGGGGAATCTGTACAGTTTGAACCCATGGGATCCATGGGATGAGGCCAATGGGGAGAGGGGACATCAAGGGCAAGTGCTGGGTCCTGTACAATCCCGTGGAACACTCCAGGCTGAGGCAGAGGGGCTGCAAACTGGGAAAGGCTTTGTGGGTGCTGGTGACAATGACTGGACATGTGCCCAGGTGGGCAGGAGGCTGATGGCCACTGGGGGCAGTTCTGGGACCCTCAGACAGGGGAGACATTGAGGGACTGGAGCATGTGCAAGGGAAGGGAACGGAGCTGGAAAGANTGTTCAGGTGGGACAGCAGGAGGAATTCCTGCCTGGAAAGGGTGGTCAGGCCCTGGCAGGGGCTGCCCAGGGAGGTTTGGAGTGCCCAGCCCTGGAGGGATTTCAAAGCCCTGTGGATGTGGCACTTGGGGACATGGTCAGTGGTGGCCTTGGCAGTGCTGGGGGATGGACTCGAAGGTCTTCTCTAACCTGAATGATTCTGTGCCTGTCATTAATCTCCTGAGAATCAGGGCTGAGTTGTGTGCCCGGAGTGAGTGTGGCTGTCCGTGCAGGTGCCGACCCTGAAGCCCATGGACCTGATGGTGGAGGCGAGTCCGCGCAGGATATTCGCCAACGCGCACACGTACCACATCAACTCCATCTCAGTCAACAGTGACTGCGCCACGTACCTGTCGGCAGACGACCTCCGCATCAACCTCTGGCACCTGGAGATCACAAACAGGAGCTTCAGTATCCTTTGGGGGGTGAGAGTCACACCAACGACACTGCTGAGAGCGGTGTTTGAGGCCGGGGCTTCAGACGGGGTGTTAACGTGTGGAGGTGCAGTGCAGTGACAGCAGGCCTCGGGGTGCTCCGTCATTCCTGAGGGCAAGCACGCTTCCAAAGGAAAACAAGCAGTAAAACACCACAGACTCTTCTCTAAGGAGAAGCTGAGGAATTGTGGGAGTATCCTTAATTTGAGGAGATCAGTGAAGTTAATAAGAGTTGCCACATTTGAAAAGTAGATCCTTTGTTACTGTGTTACTTCTTTGCAAAGCTTAAGGTCTCTTAACCAAGTGACACTTCTCTTAAAGAAACTAAATTTTGATTTTTTTTTTTTTTTCATGTCACATGATCTCATAATCTGTGGAAAGAATTTTCAGATCATTTTGCAAACCTGTCTGATCCAAAACTAACAGTTCTACATAGACATGTCTGCAGTAAAACATAAGTTGCAGAAGTACTGACTCCTGAATAGGTCAAGTTTTTAAAGTTTTAGGTAAATAGATGAGGCAAGTTTGGTGTTCAATAGAAAGCATTAAGAAGGAGGCTTCAGAGGACTTGCTGGACTTTGATGATCCTTGTGGGATATTCTGTGATTCCTAGGGTCTAAAGTTGTCCAGCATTTGTAGATTCCAGATGCAGAAAAATGGAGAGGGACTTTTTGCAGGAGTGGGTAGTGACAGACCAAAGTGGGGTGGCTTCCCACTGCCAGAGGGCAGGGTTGAATGGGATATTGGGAGGGGATTCCTGGCTGTGAGGGTGGGCAGGCCCTGGCACAGGTTGCCCAGAGAAGTTGTGGGAGCCCCATCCCTGGGAGTGTCCATTGCCAGATTGGACAGGGCTTGGAGTAACGTCCCCCGTTAAACCCAACCGTTCTGGGATCGTGTGGTTTGTCAAATCCAGACATCTCTAGGCTGCACTTCACTTAGTGTGCCTTGCCCAGGGCAGAACTCAGAGCTGCTGCCCTGGTGTTCCCGTGGTGTGTCTGACACTTGGCCGCGCTTCCCTGGCGGGAGGGGCCGAGCGTGGGCCGTTCCCTGCCTTGACCGGCCGCCGCAGACATCGTGGACATCAAGCCGGCCAACATGGAGGAGCTGACGGAGGTGATCACGGCGGCCGAGTTCCACCCGCAGCACTGCAACGTCTTCGTGTACAGCAGCAGCAAGGGCACCATCCGCCTCTGCGACATGCGCTCCTCGGCGCTCTGCGACCGCCACGCCAAGTGTGAGTGCGGGGATGGGGGTCCTCACCCTGCTCCCCGTGCCCCCTGAGCCCGTGGCACTGAGGGCTGTGGGCTCTGGGTCCTCGCCCTGCTCCCCGTGCCTCTCCGTGCCCCCTGAGCCTGTGGCAACAGGGGCTGTGGGCTCCAGTGGCACCTGGCTGCTGGCCACACTCAGCCTCACTGCCTCCCACGGCATCCGCTCATCACCAGCCAGCTCAGGGCACTTCATCCACCCCGGGGTCTTACAAACCAGGCATGTGCCACCGGCATCCCTTCCCCTTGTGAGCAGTGCAGCTCCTAGGGTAGCATTAGTCCTTAGGAATGGGCTCTGCAGGTGTCCAGGGTGCAAGGTGAGTGCTCCATGGAACACTCCATGGAAACTCGTGTAAGTGAGGCAGGACAGCGTTGCTGTGGAAGTCCCGAGGATCCCTGTTCCCTGCCCTGTACACAGCTGTGTGTTCCCTGTTCCCCAAGAGCTGTGGTTTATTGGTGTGGGTACCTGCCACACTGGCAGTTCCAGGTCAGCTCCCTGCTGTGCAGAGAGAGGTCTCTTGGTGCTGGAAGGAAATACTTGTGCAATGGGAAGTGGAGAACACGAGGCCATTTCATTGATTCGGGTCAGTGTTGAGTTAAATCACTTAAAAGTACTTTATTTTTAGCTGCTTGTGACTGAGTTACCTCGTGTTACAAGTTGACCTCCTATCAAAAAAAGAGTGAGTTCTGGGTAGCCTGGGTCAGGAAATGCTGGTTCCAGGAGCTGACTCCTGGATTTAAACAACACATGTCTGGATCTGCTGTCTAAACCAACAGAGACTGTGTTCTGAGCATGGCTGCCCACAGTTCAGTGGGGTGTTTAGTACAGCATTGGTTCAGATCTACAGAGGACATTTGTCCGTGCTCTCCTTGTGTTTGGGATGCTGCAGTTCCCACCTGCTGCCCTTCCATATGATGGGCAGGTCAGGGGTGTTTGTTGGACCCACGTGCTGGTTTTCATCTTTTTCCTCTGGTCCCCAAGACCAGTGAGTTGTGCTTTGCTGGGGTTGTGCTCCAGTTGAGTGTTGGAGTTGGGCATCTGGCAGTCTGATGACAGAAGTACAACATTGCTTAGAGAATGATTATTTCTGAAAAGTATCTAACAGCAACTTGCGTCAGAAAGAAACTAGTTATTCATTTAAAATTTTCCGGTACTGAAAAGCGTAGGAAGCTATAAACCCTGGTGTTGGTTTCACCTGGAACTGTGTCTTCTCTCTGCAGTTTTTGAGGAACCTGAAGATCCTAGCAGCAGGTCATTTTTTTCAGAAATAATATCTTCGATATCTGATGTGAAATTCAGCCACAACGGGCGATACATGATGACAAGGGACTACCTGTCTGTCAAGGTGTGGGACCTCAACATGGAGAACAGGCCTGTAGAGACCTACCAGGTACAGTGATGACCTCTCCTCTGCTCTCCCTTTTCCCCCTTGGCCGTGTGTGTGTCCAACCCGTGTCCTGTCCCAGGTGCACGAGTACCTGCGCAGCAAGCTGTGCTCCCTGTACGAGAACGACTGCATCTTCGACAAGTTCGAGTGCTGCTGGAACGGGCTGGACAGGTGAGGGCAGAGGGCCTGGGGCTGCACAGGGGGGTCCTCTGAGAGGAGAGCCTTTGGGGGGACCTGACTGGGCCTTCCAGTGCTTGAAGGAGCTGACAGGAAGGATGGGGAGGGACTTTGGACAAGGGCCTGAAGTGACAGGACAAGTGGGAATGGCTTCCCACTGCCAGAGGGCAGGGTTACATGGGATATTGGGAAGAAACCCTTCCCCATGAGAGTGGGCAGGCCCTGTCCCAGGTTGCCCAGAGAAGCTGTGGCTGTCCCATCCTTGAAAGTCAGGTTGGATGGGGCTTGGTGCACTCTGGGCTGGTGGAAGGTGTCCCTGCTCATGGCAGGAGGTGGCACTGGGTGAGCTTAAAGGTCCCTTCCAACCCAAAGCAGTCTGTGGCTTTTGTTGCCTCAGGATAAAGCAATGAAATAGCATCAGGAAAACTTGCTTTGCTCCTGTAGAGAGGAACAAAGCATTAAACTGTAGCCAGGTGCCAGTGGCAGGAGCGGGGGACCAGAAGGACACTGGGAAGAGGAAGTTGTGCAGTGGGAGCAGTCCCAGGGGAATTGAGCCAGGGTGTCCATCGGGGAGGAACAGAGTCACGAGCGTGGCCTGACAGTCACCTCGTGTGTGAGAGAGGAGGGGGAGCTGTTTCTGGAGCCCTGACAAGATCTGCCTTTTTCTGCCCTTCACCAGTACAATCATGACTGGATCTTACAACAACTTCTTCAGGATGTTCGACCGGAACACACGCCGGGACACCACTCTGGAGGCCTCCAGGGAGAGCAGCAAATCCCGTGCCATCCTAAAGCCACGCAGAGTGTGCACAGGGGGGAAGAGGAAGAAGGACGAGATCAGTGTTGACAGTCTGGACTTCAACAAGAAGATTCTGCACACAGCATGGCACCCCACGGAGAACTTCATCGCTGTAGCTGCCACCAATAACTTGTATTTATTCCAGGACAAGGTTAACTAGGGACGGCTGCCCGTGGACAGTCTCGTCTCGCATAGTTCAGCTCAGTTGTTTATCTGTAACAGAAGGCCTTGTTGTCCTACCAGTGAAGAACATTGATGCACTTACTTCCCTTGAGCTAACAGAGAGGATCTGGCCTGACTTTGAGTCCCTGGAGTGGTTCTGCCTTCGGTGGGGGGGCGCACCCGGCGGCTCTCGGGGAGGAGCCTCCCCAGGCAGAATCGGTGGACAGTGCTCAGTGAGGCCAACACTCAAAACAAATGTATTTATTGACGTCTGAGCCTTCCTTTCCAGTTTATAGACCAAAAAAGTTGAACACCTGAGAAGAAAAGGTTGTCATAAAAGTGTAATTTCTCTCTTTCGCTCTCTCTGCTGTAATATTTGGGCCTTTCAGAACATTTCTTGTGCTTGATGCCTGTACACATTCCTCAGGCCTGGAGCCAGCGCAGGATCTGACCTTGGGGCACTTAGGTAGGGCTTGAGTTGGGTTCTAGGCAGGTGTCCATGACTATTTACTCACCAACTGTATCTATAACCACACCGTCCGGTGTAAACCACTTAATAAATAACAGCCTATCAAACGTGTTTTTAAAGCTGAAGGGATGTATTCAGTCTTCTTTTTGTATTGCATGTCCTGAGCTGCCACTGAGCAGTCCTGGTGGCACCTCTGACAGGGTTTGCCCCAAAACACCAAGTTTTTGGCAGACTAATATGAACTTTTTTGTGTAGTATTTCAGATTCTAAATTTAGAATTTCCATGGCATTGTCATAGAGTTGGAGTTGCACTGGATTTGTTGTCAAAGGCTCTGTGTGTGCCGAGTAGGAGATGGAAAGGGTCCTAGAAACATCCACAGCCTTAACCAAGTGTCGGCCTTGCCTGGAGGGAACCAAAACAGCGGCACCTTCTCTGCCCTGAGGACAAAAATGCAGCGTCTGTGGTGCATCTCCCCCTCAGCCAGAGGCAGACCTGACGTTGCATTACGGTTTTTAACCTTTTTAGTACTTGTCACGAAGGGAACAGTTTGTTTTAGTGTTTGGCACAGTCCCTTGTATGTCCTCTGCAGTTCCAGGCCCAGCCTCGGGTTGTGCCTGGGCAGAGGTTGGACACCCCGAGCTACAGGTGGCGAGCGGCGGCTGCTGGGACTACTGCCCGACTTCTTTTAAGCCTTAGGTACTATTTCTTTTTTTGCTTTTTTTCTTCCAAAGAGGCCTAAATCACATCCCCCTGCCCCCGAGCGGCCAGAGCCTGCCCTCTGCCATGTGCCTGCAGCCTGGGAACGCCTTCCCAGAGCCCCCAGCTTCCCCCAGGAAGCCCCAGGTGTGGTTTACACTCCGTTTTCCCCGGAACGAAGGTGTGTGAGGCCCCCGAGAGCCACCCGCGGCTGTCCCGCCCCTCCCGGTATCGCCCCCCAGCCCGCGGGGCCGGGAAGGGCAAACCCTGAGGTCCTGCAAAGAAAGGTTCAATTAACTCAGTCCGAAACTGTACTTGGTGGTGACACTTTGGAACTCCTGAGATGTGGAACGGGGGGGGGGGGCTGAGCCGTTGATGCGACCGCGTTCCCAACGCCTGCTCGAGCCGATCCGTGGGGTTGTACATAATTGTTCAGTTCTTTTGACCAAAAAGTTTAATAAATTTTAAATGTTTACCGGGCCGTGCTCCCTGTCTTGACAGCGTGAGGGAAGGGCTGGGTGGGCCGGGCAAGAGTGTGTTTCCAGGGGGCTGGGTGGTGTGGAGGGGCCGGGGCTGCTCCCCCTGCACCGGCTGGGCTGGATCTGTTTTGTCAGCACATACGAGGGGTGTATGAGTAAAGGGAAGGAGGATACGATGGAATCCCATTTCAGTTCTGTTTGCTTGTACCACTTCCAAATCAGTAATTTCTGGCTGTTCATGGAGTTTTTATCCTTTTCATTTTACCTTAAGCCAGATTTTAGTGTCAGGTTGATGGAATTGCTGCCCAGGGAGCAGTCTGGTCCAGGGGAAGGTGTCCCTGCCCAGGGCAGGGCAGTGGAAGGGGATACGCCCAGTCAGGGGTTGTCTCAGCCCGAAGACTTTGGGCAGAGCCCCACACCAAAGCCTTTGAACTGCCTTCACCCACTGCAGCTCCAGGACATGGGCTCAGACCCTCACTGATCATTGTGCATGAAACTCCTAATTAAAAACAAGCTAAATGAAGGATGAGTGAGCACAAACTGTGTGAGCCCCGCTGAGCCCTCTTTGTGCTGGAGCAGGGAGGAGCACCCTGCTGACAGCAGGGCCCCTGAGACGGGGCTGAGGCTGTTCCTACAGAAACCTCTGGGGTTTGTGTCAGTTGTGAAGAGACTGCTGTGAAACGTGTCTGGAGCCAACGAGGCCTTGTCAGCCCCTTTCAACCACTGTGAGAGAAAAAGGAATGAGGAAACTGAGTTCACCAGGAACCTTTTTATTTAAATATATAAAACAAGGTATTTTGGCAAACATTCATCTTCTCATTAAATACAGTAAAATCACTGAAAGAAAAGGCATTGCATCAGTAAAAACCAAGGAGAAGCCGCCCTGGGAACACGTGCCCAGGGCTGGGGTGTCAGGTGCATATTTGCTACTTGACAGATAAAGCCTGTGAAGCAACAGCCTGCGATAGGTACAGCTGAGAACTCCTAGTGATGGGATTAAATGGATGTCCTGGCAAAAGCAGCTCTTTATTAGGCACTAAATCCAAATTCTACCTCTGAACTAGGACAAACTGATGGAGTTTTACCCATGTGCTCATCTCTTCCCTCTGCGTCTTAACATGTCACACCTCACACCAAAGTAAACTAAGCAACATCTACCTGAGGAGAAGCTGCCCCAGGGTGGGGAACAGCTCCTCGGAATTTCCGTATCAGTCCATAAGGCCACACGTTGTTTGGGCTGATCCCTCCCTGTCAGGACTGCAGGAGCAGCGACAATATTCCCACCTACAGGCAGGGGACAGGCAGGATGGACACTCACCCCTCACAAGGGCTGGTTAAAGCTAGGATTGATTTAAACACCGAGTAGCTCTAATTCTCAGGTACTTCACTACAAAGCACTAAGGGAGTTACAGCATCTGCCACGTGCTGAAGGGACTGATCCATAAGGGATTGATCCAGCGGCTCTATGTGACACGGGAGCCCTTCCCACTCGTTAGACTAAACTAAAACAGACAGGGACAGGACACACACGACGACGGCGCCACGCGCAGCTTCCCCCTCCCAGCTCTGCACCTCCTGCGCTCCAGGTGAGTCTGCTCCGATCCCCGCGGCCCTAAAATGTGCTGCTGGAAGCCGTGGTCGTCAGGCGCCTCCCGATGTAAATCCTGCGGGATGGAACACACTGTCACCCTCCTCAGCAGGCCCGGAATTCCGAGCAGGAGCAGCATCCCAGCAGGAAAATCAACTGCTCTGGAGCTCCGTCTGCCCAGTGCCTGACCCTGGGCTGGCACTGCTCCCCAGCTCCAGGTCGAGCACTGACCCCACTCTGGTGTGTGACAGGAAACCCATCAGCCTTTCCCTGTCTCTGCAGTTACACGTTCATTTTGGAAGGACTGAGTTTGATGTTACTTGTACAGGATTATCTGGCCAAGATCATGATTGACTTTGTGCAGGAAGAGAACCTGTGCCCATCCTTGTCCTGAATGATTCCAGGGACACTGCAAGGGACCACGGGAGATTCAGGCAGAGCCCCATTGGTAAGGGTCACTCTCTGTGTCCTGGGGCTGTTTCTAACCCCTAAATCGTAAAAAAACCCCAATTTGTCCATTTTTTTGTGTCCCACATCCCTTCCAGTAAAGAATTTTAAAATATATTAAATAATTTTAAATACTAAATATTGTAAAATAGAAGCCAGCAGAATTTTAAAATCCGTTAAATACTACTTTTGCCCTTTGCAGTTAGTTTCACATCCAGCAGAGCCAAGTGTTGTGTAACCACAGTTCCAATGTGCAGAACTCATTTCACTGCCCCTTACTTGTTCAGAGAAATTCCTAAGGAGCAAGGAAAGCAGCAAAGCAAAACCTGAACCATCCAGCAAGACCACAGGCAGGAAGCACTTCCTGAATAACCATCTGTCCCCCTTCATGGAGAAAAGCTACTCCTCTTTTGGACAAAGAGGGAACTGGGAATCAGAATTAGGCCTGAGAGAAAACAGGTAAAAAAACGCCCCAGTTGTTTTTGTAATTGAACCTTACCCCAGTCCAATGGCCAGCAGGTGAGAGAGCAGCAGGGACGGGAGGAAAACCTTCAGGAATTCTGCAGAGAATATCCCCCCCTTCTTCATGACACTGGTGTTCCTCATGCTGAGGGTGGCCGTGCGCCGGGGGTGTTTGAAGAGGAATTCCCTGGGATGGGGGAGGAAGGCCCAGGCACAGCAGTGAGGGTTCTGTGCTCAGGCCTGGCCAGGCAGGGCTGCAGGAGGGAGTGCACAGCAGGGGCTGGGGCAGCACTCACTTGGGGGGGATGTTCTCGGGCCGGCTGGACCAGTCCCAGATCCAGTCAGCGTTCCGGCGCAGCAGCCGCTCCACCTCCCTCCTCCTCTCCAGGAAATCCTCCTCGGACTGCAACAGAGCCCCACACAGTGCCTGGAGCAGGGCAGCTGGGAGCAGCCAGAGCCCCTGCTCTGCTCCAGGACCACTGCCCGGGCCAGCTCTGACACTCACCCCTCCCATCCCACTGCTGCTGCAATATCAGGATCCCAGACCAAGATGGGGAGCAGGGAGAGTCAGTCCCGGGGGCAGGGGGGGAGAGAGAGCCAGCCCCGGGGGCAGGGGGGCAGAGAGAGCCAGCCCCGGGGCAGGATGCAAGTGGCAAAGATCATGTCCTATATCCATATCCGTATCTACCCAAGTAAAGGCTGCCTTAGCAGTGAACTGCCAGAGCCCTGTGTTTAACCCTTACACACAGGACCTGAGATACCCCCAGGGCTGATGGACACTGGGCAGAGGGGTTTCCTGCCTGTGCTCAGAGCTGAGCAGATGCCACTGAAGCTCCCTGTCAAGTTCCTGTGAGGGAGTAACTCCAGCCCTGTAAATCTCTGTGGCTTTTGGGCCATCCTGGGCACCCAGCTGACCTCACCCAGGGCTCTGCTCACACCTGTGCAGGGAATAAATCCCAAAAAACATGGCTTTGGTGTCAGGTGAATCCCAGCAGAAACGCTGAGTAAGAGCTGAGCTCCTGGCTCTGCACAGCTCCATTCCATGCAGCCAAGGCCTGGGGATAAAAATAGATCCTGCTCCCAGAATTCAAACTGCTCTTGTGCACATACACACAGGATGGAAATAAAACTGCCCAGGCAGCTGAAATTCTGATGGCTTTCTAACTTGGGAGTATTTGTTCTCAATCTAAAAAATCATCTTGAAACAGCTGAGAGATGTTTCTGAAAATATAAATTAAAAATAATAATTTCCAATACCATTTTTAGCTACCTCAGGGCGGGTCCATCCTGCAGGAGTTGTAGAGATGATGGGGAAATTAATTTCCTTTAAATACTTCCCTCCTCAAAATGTTTTGTCATCAATTTATTTTTCATATTAAAAGCTAATTTATTACAGTGAAGAATTCAGATTTCAGGCTGTCATCCTGCAATAAGCTCTGTAGTGATAAAACGTGGTCCATGTACAGCAATCGTCCCCCCCTCTTGTCTCAAATGTATTTACTCACTCTCCTTGTAAATATGTAAACAAACCCACAAAATGAAGTCAGAAATAACTGAGTTTTCCAAAGCAGCATTCAGGTTAACTACGAGTTCTCAGGTTAAGTACCACCTGTAATCCTATGGCAGGGCTTGGAAGTTGCCTGTTATTGGATGCCACATTAAAATGACTCCAGAAATTCTTGGTGCTGTCAAATTCCCTTTTTCTTTCCTACTCAACTGGCAGAGGAACATTTCGACACCATTTCTTTGTGAGGGATGCAGGAAATGTACCCAGTTGACAGACAAAGGGGGAGGGGAAATCCCTCTGAAATATCTCAGTTATAGACTGAAAAACCAAACCAAAACCTCCATACAAGTCAGGAACAAACACTAGCAGGCTGGACCTCCCAAGGTATTCTGAGTTCTGGGAGTCTCTGCTCCAGCAGCTCCCCCTGCTCCTTCCCAAGAGCCTCTGAGTGAGAACCCCCCTCTTCCAGAGCACGGGGAGGGTTTTACCTGGAAGCTGTTCTTTTCCCCACTGCTGTGACTCTCTATCTCCAGAGCTCTGTGACTGTCCTGAGGGGTCTGGGAACGAGGAGGGCTTGAGGAAAACAGAAGCACAGGGAAGGAAGGATTGTTAAGTTTTCCATGACACAGTTCCTGCACCAACAGCCACTCAGGGCAGTGATGTGTGCCCTGACCACGAGCCAAGAGATGGATCTGTCAGTGGGTGCCACAACCCGTCACAGTCAGTTATCTCTGATTTCCAACCCTCTGCCCAGATTCCTGCTGCCCAGAGCACTTTCACCATAACAAAGGGCAGCAAACAAGGGGTATCAGAGGTGTGTGGACTGAATCCAAGAGAGCCAGGTCAGACCAGGCAGTTCTGCATCCCACGGCCTGGTTTGAGTCCTGGAGTTCCCACCAAGATGCAATAAATGAATTACTGACACTGCCTGAGCACCTGCCCCAGTGGTGAGTTGTTGTGTGACATTCCTGGAAATCTGTTCAGTACACTTTGTTCCCTCTCCCTGCCCTTCCTGTCCCAGGCACACCTCTGTGTCCTTAAGGACAGCACTGGCACTGATCAGGCACAGCAGGCTGATCCTCACTACCCCTGGCTCTAGAGTGGTTCAGTCCCTCAGAGGAGGCAGCTGCCTGCACTCCAGCAGCACACCTATGGGAAGTGTCAGGAGACACCAAAGTCCTGGGATGGCATCCTCATGCCATGGGAAAAGTCTTCTGGAGTCATCTCCTCTCTCCCTCCCTCCTGGTTTCAGGACAGCTTCACCCCAGCATTGCTCTGCCATTTAAACACCAAGCTTTCCAAGGAACCCTCTCTCTGTGCACACACATGTGCACCCAGAAATACACACCCGTGGGCACCGCTGTGTTTGGCTCTGCCCGGGACCCCTCCCTGCCCTCGGCCAAGGCCCTGCTCACCTGTCACAGTGGGAGCTCTCCCTGGAGCTGCTCCTGCCCGACTCGTGCTGGGCGTCCAGAAGGATCTTCTCCATGTCCCCGTTGTGGATGGACAGGGAGGCTGGCCCCTGCTCCTGGCTGCCCGAGGACACCGAGCTCCTGCTGCCATTGCCATTGCTGCTGAAGTGCAGTTCCACCCAGGACCCTGCTTGGCAGGAGGAAAGCAGAGCCCAGAGTGACCCGAGGGGTGCTGGTGGAGGCTGGTGAGTGCCAACCTCGCTGTCCCTGCCCGGGGTGGCAGCACAGGCACATTCCTGCCTCCCTGCTCATAAACAGCATGGAATGCCGGAGTGCAGGGGACCTGGGAAGGCTCACGGGGCTGGGAAGCAGCTGCTCAGTACATCGTGTCTCTCTCTGCAACCCAAGATCTTTTATTTGAGGTTGTGTTTCATTTTTATTGTTTACCATAGGTGGCAGCCAAACAAAATAATCTCAAGGACTTTCTTCACTTATCGAAACGATCCTGGGCTGCAGCACCCAGGGACTGTTTTGTTCAGCCTTTTCAGTGCTGTTTGTAGGTGTTACTGTGAAGCAACAGTGGGTGTGTGGCAAGGCCTGGCATGTGTCTGCTCCCCACAGTATATTTAACACTGTCACGTGGGCTTTGTTTTCCTCAGGGAGGGAATAACAACTCCCTCCCAGGCAGGGACCAGCTCCCTGCAGGGCCTGAGGCTGTTCCTTTTCTCATAGAATCTCACACTGGTTTGGGTTGGGAGGGACCCCAAAGCCCACCCAGTCCCTGCCATGGGCAGGGACGCCTCCCGCCAGTCCAGGGGGCTCCAAGCCCCGTCCAACCTGGCCTGGGACACTCCCAGGGATCCAGGGGCAGCCACAGCTGCTCTGCCTACCCTGTGCCAGGGCCTGCCCACCCTCTCAGGGAAGGATCCCTTCCCAACATCCCATCTAAACCCTTGGCAGTGGGAAGCCATTCCCTCTTGTCTTGTCCCTCCATCCCCTGTGAATAAGCTCAGGGGAACAGAAAACACCTGAACTACACAAATGCCAGTGGAATTCCACTGTGGAGCACAACTGGCCAAGGAACAGCAGAGCCTAGGGAACAGCAGTAAGGACAGGGGCTGGAGAGCAAGGAGAAATTCCCTGAATTCTGGGGAGCAGAAGGGGATGTCAAGGGAATTAGCAAGGAAAGGGAGACAGGGATAGTAGGGTTTGGGCTGTTCCTGTTCACTGGGACAGAGCTCAGGGAGAAAAGCCACAGCTGGAACTGGAGGGTCTCCCAGGTCCCTTCCCACCCAGCCTATCCTGTGATCCCACAAGGGAGCAGAGCTCCAGGAAGGCAGGAGGGGAGCAGCCAATGCAGGGATCAGTGGGGAACAGGGACAGCCGATGAGCAAAGGTACCCAAGATATGCTGGCTGTGGGAGGGCTCAGGAATGACATGGAAACAGCACAAAGCCAAAGTGCCTCACGTCCCTGAACACCCTGGGGATCTCCAGCCTAAACAGAGGGACCATCATTGCCTGACCAGCCAAAATACCAAAAACCAGCTGAACAGAAACATTCCGGGTCCCCCAGTGCTGAAAGGAACGATCTCCTTCCAACCCCCCTTTCCCTCGCAGCTAGTTTGCTGCTGTTTGGCTGTGACAGTGCCTGGGGGAGTGTCTGGAGCCACACAAACCCTTCCCTGGGCCCTGAAATTCATGGAAGTTGTTACCAAAGAACCACTGCGGATCGAGTCCCACTATGCTGAAACCTTACTGGGAATGCGGGACAAAACATGGAAAGCACTGGGACTGGGACAGCAATCCCGGAGCTCCCGGCCCAAATCCCCGCTGTTCCCACCCCTATCCCGGTGTCTATTCCCACTTTAACCCCGCTGTTAATTCCCGACACCAATCCCCACTGTTCCCAGCCCCAATCCCGCTGTTCATTCCCACCCCAATCCCCGCACCGCCACACACCTCCGACCGCCAGCCCCGCATATCGCGAGTATCGCGACCTTGAAGGGACGCGGGCGGCCCCGACTCGCCGTGCCCGTGCCGTGACCGTGTCCCCCCTCCCCGGCCGTGCCCGTGCCCCCCTCCCCGGCCCGGCCCTCACCCTGCAGGTTCTCCTCCTGCGGGCTCTGTCGCGACATGCCTGCGGGGCGGAGCGACACGCGCGGCGCGGAAGGTGCTGCGGCCGCGGCGGACGGACACGC
>VXAU01001894.1:0-74805 GCA_013399695.1 Formicarius rufipectus | reverse complement strand
TCAGCGGCGCGCCGCCCTTCCATTGGCGGGCGGGGCGGGGCGGGGCGCGCACCCCCTCAGCGCCCCTCAGGCCGCCATGATGGCGGGGGTGGCTCGAGGGGCGATCGATGTCATTATGGTTCAGGTCTGTGAGGGCCAAACGGGGGCATTGCAGCCCCGCAAAGGGGACAGGGTGTTGGTATTGCACCCCCACAAAGGAGCTGTGCCAACTGTGGCAGAACTGTGTAGTTTCTCTTCTTTATCCAGGTAATGTGAATTGTGGTAGAACTGGGTAGCTTCTCTGCTTCCTTATCAAGGAGTTACCTGAATTATGGTAGAACGTTTAGTTTGTTTGCTTCCCTATCAAGGAAATGCTGGAATTATAGTAGAACTGTTTTAGTTTCTCTTCCCTGTCAAGGTAATGTGAATTATGGTAGAACTGTTCAGTTTCCCTGAGCCCCTCCCAAGGAATGTGTGAATTACAGCGGGCAGAACTGACACAATAAAGAAACACCTGTTGAAGGCTGATTAGCATCGCATTGTAAAATGTCTGTGTATACGATGTAATGAATATGTATGAAGTAGCTGGATAAACCCCAACCCATGCTGTGTTTGGGATGCAGTTTTGGGGGCCGAGGACTCTGCCGTGTCCAGCACACTGTTTGCTTTCACCATCCAATAAACTCTGAGCTTGTCCCCACCTGTTCTTTCCCTGCCACCAAGGGGTTAGTCATTAACCTTCCTGCTGCCTCTGGAAATCCAACCATGCAGGTATTTTATGCTGTGCATTCCTTGGAATGGAGTTCCTCATTAACCACCCAGCTGCTCTCAGGTCCTTCCTGAGCTGCTCCTTCTCATCCAGCTGTTCCCATGAGGAGTACCCTGGGCTGCTGGGAGGTTTCCCTGTCCATGGCACAGGGTGGGATGAGATGGGCTTTAAGGTCCCTTCCAGCTCAAACCGGTCTGGGATTCTGTGACTGATTTTGTGCCCTTTGGAGAGTTAAAGAAGGAACCCACACCCAGCCCAGCTCTGGCATAGCTGCTGCCCTTCCAGGGCTCTGCCGAGCACCCTGGGCAGGGTCTGCCACAGTGACAGGAGGCTCAGGAGACACTCCGTGCCCTGTTTCTGTGGGAGTGCACAGGGTGCTCCCTGTAGAAGCCCGGAAGGTGCCCTCAGGGGTAGCTGTGTGCTGGCACAGCTGCAGAGGGCACACCTCAGGGTTTGAGCTAAGCCCACAGCACTGCTGCTTTGCTTTTCAGCCTCTGCAGTGAAGAAACTCTGACCGCTTCTAGTGTGTCTTAGAGAAGTTTAGTATAAAATTAGTTCTGCTCTTCGTTACTTACTAAGTTCAGGTTTTTAAAGCCCATTCCCATCTGTGCACAGCTCAGTCCATGGAAGTTGCCAGAGGATTGCCTTCCCTGAGCCCTTGCCAGCTGAGAAACAAACCCCAATTCTTTGAGTGATGCAAGCCACTGTCAGCCTCTCGCTGTACATCGCTTACAACACTGCCTGCAACGTGACTTGTTTGCCTACAAACTGCCACAGAGTGTTGCAATTCAACTCTAAAAATAGCAAATAGTTTTATTTATCCCAAAGCTGTTGTTGTCCCAGCTCTAAGAGACACAGCCAGTCCTGTTGTCTCCAAGTGCCACTACTTGTCCCTTTGGCAAAGAATAATTGAACCACGGAGCCAGGGAAGATGCAGGAGAAACAGCAGTGGTTATCCACAAAAATAGGAACAGGTTTCTAGCAATCTAGTTGGAAGTCACAGATGTTTCTTGGCTTTGCATTCCGGTGCTGAAGAGAGTCAGGGCCTTTGGACTTGGGGAAAACCAGATTTCTAAATGGAAAATTTCAGATAGTTAGGTACTATTTAAAGGGAAAGGAAACCCAGAACCTCCTTTCTGAAACTAAGACTCTGCTCCAGGATAGGTTTCTGCTTCCCAGCCCTGTGCTTTGATCACTGTCATTCCTGTCAGCAGTTCATGGACATGCACTGGGAATGGTTCCCAGTCTTCTTCCCAGCCTTTCCTGTTTCTCATGTCAGGAGGACAAAACACAAGCAAATAGGCCCCACATTTTGAGAATTTCGTGGAGCGGGGCTGTTATAAGTTACCTTGTACCCCAAAACAGTTGGTTTATGTACATTTGTTACTCATTTCTGAGGGAAAGGGGGATTTCCAGTGTGGTGAGAATATTGATTGGTTATTTTCTCAGTTATGAGGAGGAGTGGGACCCAGCACAGTGGGGGTTACACACCTGCTTTATATCCGAGTGCTTTAGTCCTCAAATCACACCTTGTAACAGAGCCTTGGAACATCTTGACCCTGCCTTTTCCCACCATATCTCCATTCCCACATAACTTTGGAGCATGGCATTACTCAAGAATGCAATTCCTAAGAGAGATACACTCCAATGCCCGGCTCTGTACTGTCACAGATACGGATTTCCATAGGACATAGACCTGCTGGAGCAGGTCTAGAGGCCGAGGAGATGGTTCCAGGGCTGGAGCCCCTCTGCTCTGGAGCCAGGCTGGGAGAGCTGGGGGGGTCACCTGGAGAAGAGAAAGCTCCAGGGAGACCTGAGAGCCCCTTCCAGAGCCTAAAGGGGCTCCAGGAGAGCTGGAGAGGGACTGGGGACATGGGATGCAGGGACAGGACATGGGGGAAAGGACAAGGAAGGCAGGGATAGATGGAATATTGGGAAGGGATTCCTGGCTGTGAGAGTGGTCAGGCCCTGGCACAGGTTGGGCAGAGAAGCTGTGGCTGCCCTTAGATCCCAGGCCAGGTTGGACAGGGCTGAGGCTGCCGGCACCCTGGGCTGGTGGGAGGTGTCCCTGCCCATGGCAAGGGTGGCACTGGATGGGCTTTGAGGTCACTTCCAATCCAAACCACTCTGTGATTCTGTGATTCTATAACCTGACCCCATGCCCCTAGATATGAGCAAGTGCAAAGGCTGCTGGCTGTTTTTCAATCCGAGTATCCTTCAATCCCTCCCTGCCCTCCTCAGGACTTCCACTGTGCTCCCCGAACAGCTCCGTGCAGATCCCACCCGCGCCGGGTGCGGGGCTCTGGCTGCGGCACACGGCTGAGGACGGCGGGGCCGGCAGGGGCGGCGGGGCCACGGTGCGAGGGTGTGGGTGTGCTGGGGATGCTGGGCTGGGGATGCTGAGCTGGAGGGACCGGGTGTGCTGGGGATACTGGGCTGTGCCGGGGATGCTGTGCTGGGGATACTGGGCTGTGCTGGGGATGCTGGGCTGTGCTGGGGGTGCTGGGCTGTGCCGGAGTTGCTGTGCTGTGCCAGGGATGCTGGGCTGTGCCGGGGATGCTGGGCTGTGCCGGGGATGCTGGGCTGTGCTGGGGATGCTGAGCTGTGCAGGGGGAGGGCGCTGGGGCCGGGCAGCGGTGCTGACGCGCCGCCGGAGCTGCGGGCGCTCCGCAGCGCCTGAGGCTGCCGGCACCCAGCGCAGCCCGCAGCCGGACACACGCACCTGCCCCTAGTGAGCACGACTGGCCCGAGGGTTGGTGGGTCAGTGTTGGGTTTTTATTATTTTGTATTTTATTTTCTTCCTCAGTGCTTCCCTGGACTGATGGATGCATCACTCCTCATCCGATCCCACTGTTCAGAGGACAGAGAGGGGAAATAGAACCATACGCAGCAGGGATGGATTATTAATTTTTTATCCTTTTGCCACGTGAATAGTAAAAATCCCTTTAAATGTGTCTGCTGGGAGCAGCCTACAGGTCTTGTCTGAAGTGCACTGCAGGCGACGACTGGTGGTCCCTCTGTGCAGCAGGATGGAAAGAGGTTAGTGCCTACCCGTGCTCATTAATTAGTGCCTACCTGTGTTTATTAATTAATGCCTATATGTGTTTGTCAGTGCCTGTACAAGTTTATTAGTGCCTACGTGTGTTTATCTGTGCCTGTATGTGTTTATGCATCTATAAATACAGACGTGTGTTATTTATATATATAGATATATAGGTATATAGACATATAAATATATAGATATGTTACGTATGACCCATCTGTTGCCTAAAAGCTTTGTACAGTCAATTTTCAAATGTGTTGTTTTTCATTCTATATTTGGGGTTATTTCCCCCCCCTTCCCTTCGGTGTGGTTAGAACCATGGCTCTGATTTGCTCTCAGATGCCAGGAAGGGGATGGCTCTGCCTGGCACTGGGTCCCAGCTGTAGCTTCCTGCTCCATTTATTCCTCAGGATCTTACAGAAGCTCTGTCGAGTGTGATGGAGTTGAAATGCCAGGGCCTGTGATTGCTGATAAGTCTCCTCTGCAGCTGTAAATGTTGGTGTTTGGAGGAATACATGTGATGATGAATAGCTGTAACAAATAATCTGGTCTCTGTGCTCACCATGGAACTGATTTGGGCATTTCCTGTTTGCTGAACTCCATCAACTGCGTGTCTCAGAACTGCTTCCCATTACAATCCTATCCTTGTCAGGAAATCAGAGTCCCCATCCCTGGAAGTGTTCCAGACCAGGTTGGACAGGGCTTGGAGCAGTCTGGTCTTGTGGAAGGTGTCTCTGCCCATGGCAGAGGTGGAAGGAGATGAACTTTAAGTTCCCTTCCAACCCAAACCAGTCTGGGATTGTGATGCTATTCTGTGCTGTTTAACCTGTTATATTAAAAAAAAAAAACAAAAAACAAAACACCAACAAAGAAAGTTCTTTTTTTTTTCTTTCCCATCTGCTCACTCCCTCAGTGATTTTAAATGTCATTTATCTTATCCAATTCCTTTTCCCTGCAGTTAATGTGATGCCTCTACTGACACTGTTTAAAATGCAGACAGAAAATAGAAATCATATTGGAGTCAGGTTGGCTTTTGCCTGTTACTTCTCACATTGTGATACTTCCAGAGAATTGTGTGTAGTACAAAATAATAATTTCCTGCCAGAAGGCAGTCACAGCCTCAGTGTAGGCTCTCAGCTGACGTGCAGCATCCTGGGCCTGCCCCCTGTTCTGCACTTCAGCTCCTCTCTGTGTATGGAACAGCTTGGTGGGTGCTTAAAATATGCTCAGAAACTGAGAGTTTCATAGAAACTGTCTAAATACTTGACTTTTGCAGTGGAATTTCTGCCTGGTTTGTGTTGGCTCTCGGCAGCTTTCTGATTTGTAACCTGCAAATATCAGACTGGTAGGAATTTTAGTGTTTGCAGTGGTGATTAAAGGCTGATGACACCAGTACAAGGCCACAAGAACACCCTTACCAGAGGAAGGTGCATTTGTCACTGGGGTCCTAATGGAGAAAATAAGACCCCAGTTTAATAAGGCTTTAAAGAATGTGCTGAAGGCCCATTGGTTGTCTTGACAAATACCAGTCTGGGATATATTTGTGGCACTGTGTGCTTGCAAATCCTTCACTTAGTACAGGCTTAGTTGTCAACACCTCCCACATGGTGAAGTTTCACCAAGTTTCCCAGAGCACTGTCATTTTACATGAAGAGTAAAATTTTGCTTCACCGTTTTTTAAATTTTTGCTTCAAAAATGCATCTCTAAAATATTACTTTTTATTGCAGATGGCTCAAATTTAAAATATCATCAGCAAATGAATGTTACCAGGTGAAGGCCTTTAAATAATGATCTTTGTTAACATTTTCCCTTAAAACATGTTCTCAGCCTGTCACCTTCTGCAGTGCAACTCTTCATGTATGATCAGCAGCAGAGGTTCAGCTTAAATGAAAAAAATAAAAGACAGTCTAAAAATTTTACATATGCCACTTGACTGATGTAGGATTTGAACCTATCCAGCTACCCTGGGTGTGAGGTCCTAACAGGACTGAGCAATTTTTAGACACATAATAGCATTTGTACTAATGTATTCATAGGAAAAGCAGACAAATATTAGCCAATACTTCAGAATTCCAAATTAAATCACTGCTGTGATTGTGTCTGTGTTTGCCCACACCTGGTCAGGAGCTTATATCTTCATGCAAAGGAGCTTGTCCCTAGAGCATCATGTTGGATACTATTATTGACAAAATACTAATCTATTCCTACCACTCGTTTAACCTGGAAAGGTGGTTCCTGACTGTCCTTTGGCAACACAGCCAAGTGCACTGTAATCCTTTAAATCCCAGAAGATCTCAGGGATTCAGTATGGTTCTGTAGAAATTATTCTAGTGGAGAATGACATCCTGGTAGAGCTTTTTAAATCCCTTCAGTTCAGTGCAGATCCACAGATGGTTATTTCCAGGCACGTGTGATCAGGGATTTGTTATTCACTGCTGGGGCAGAATTGAGATGAGGGTTCAATAGATTTCATCTGTGGAGCTTCCTATAATCCCCCAGAGGGACCCTCCATAAAGGCAGAGGCAGTGCCTGAGGAGAGAGAGTTGGGAAAGGCTTGGGAGAATGTCTGGAGGACAGAATTAGTTAACTCAAACACGCGGAGTGTGGAGTGTTCCTTAAACCCACTAGGTATCCTGGGCTTTGAGTGATTGCACTGGTGCCGTGACCATTCAACCTTGACAAGGTCATGTGCAAATGGGACTCTTAAGAGGAGTCAGTTTAAGCTCAGAGACTGTTTCCTATCCTTTTAACTAATGTTTCTTGCTTTCCCCTGCTGCTGGTTCTAGCTCAGTGAAGGGCTGCGGGCTGGGCCCCTCCGGTTTCCTAACTCACTGGGTTGGGTATACAGGACCACAGAATTATGGAATGTCTTGGACTGGTAGGGGCCTTAAAGTGCATGTCTTTCCACCCCCTGCCATGGGCAGGGACACCTCCCACCAGCCCAGGGTGCTCCAAGCCCTGTCCAACCTGGCCTTGGACACTTCCAGGGACCCAGGAGCAGCCACAGCTTCTCTGGGCACCCTGATGTCCCAGGACTAACTGAGAGCTGCAGCTGGCCTGGAAGGCTGCTGCCCAAATGTTGCCTATTGTGCCATGATTTTGTCCTAGTTCAGAGCCACAGTCTGTGTCCTGGGAGCAGCTCAGTGCTGATGTGAGCAGTGCAAGACTGGGCTGGGAAGCTGCTTGGACCGGCTGTCACTCTGTGGCCACTCTGGTTCCTCCAGTGAGCCCTTCGAGAATCAGTACAGGTGTAATTGGTTCCACTCAGGCTTTTCACACTGAAAACCATCTCTTTTGGCTGACTGCTGTTGTATCTCCCACGACCCTGGGTTGTGTAATCCCTGTGTCTCCTGGCACATCCCAGGGGTAGGGACAGCATTAATGGACTCCAGATGGCACAAATGATATTTACTGGATGTAAATCTGCACCAAACTCCCTATTAATGGGGTTTAATTAAACAGAAATTGCACACAAAGCCCTGATTCTGATGCCAGAGGCACTGTCAGAAATCCTACTGACTGCAGAGCCTCAGGATGTGCCCAAAGGGAGAACTTTGTCAAATACCTGAAGATTTACTGATTCACACCAACTTCTAGCAGAACTCTTACATTCAAATTCCCATGGTCCTCCTGACGTGTTTGCTGCATTGTAATTAATTCTATACTAAAATAAAGATTCTATTCACTTGATATTGGATTACTTTTCTAGCTGCTTCCATAACAAATTAATTCCAGCCATGGTCTGTAATGAGAGTGTGTCTGGTTTGGATGAGGATGGTGCTGTTAAAGCGAATTCCTTGATGATGCCCATTTACACTTTGCTTTGAGTGATGGTGTGGTCTCAGCATCCACAGTTTGGCTTCCTTTTGGGTAAAACTGAATCAAAAGGTTTTCTCCAACCAGTAACTGATGCTCACACTGCATTAAATGTTGAAGTTCCATCAAAGTGCTCCATGATGTTTGTATTCTGTAGTGACAGGGTTTGATCTTCTATGTGAGATTTTCTTGCTTTATCTGGTGAGAAATAACAGCAAAGAAAGCTATCGAGAAGCTTGAAGGCAGAGTAAAATCTGATATCCAGAGCACAGATTTTCTTTACCTCCAAGGCCAAGTTACAGATTTTCACTCAAACTGGAACAAAACATTCCCTAAATATACATGATATGGTCATGTTTGTGTGTCGCAGCAGACAGTAATTTAAAGCCCCAGCCTTGTCACTGCAGAGATCTGTGTGCCATCATGTGACATCTGGATTTTGTCCTGGTTCAAGGGCAGAGCAGTGAGTCCTGAGGGTTTGGTCCATCACAGTAAACATCCAGTGATTTATGGGGCACTTGCTGGTATTTTTATCTTTACATGTTGCTTGTGTTGTTAGCAAAAGAAAGTGATGAATAACTGTGCATTATTTCATTATTGCCTAGTATCAAAACTCCTTCTTGCCTGCTAGTCAGGCCAGATTATCCTGACAGTGTTTCTTGGGAAACTTTGGCTGGTTCAGTTCAACAAAAATCATTGGAGTACCCGGTGATGCCTCAGGAGAAGGAACAGGACACACAGTGTGTGGCTGGTGGCCACACGCACTGCTCAGCTCTTCCACCCACTGCCCAAAGCCTGTCCCTGCCTGGAAAACGGGAGCATTCACTGAGCACACTGGAGCCTCCTGGCAGGAACACTGTGTGAGAGGCACTCACGTTCACCTCCAGGGCTGGGCTGGTGGTCACCACACTGGTCAAGACCTCTGGTTTGCATTCAGAGTTGAGGGGAAGCTGCAGGCAAAGGAAATGTTTGCAGGAAGTCAGTGAAACACCCTGGTTTGGGCTGGGACTGAGTTCATGTTGTGCCTGATAGCTGGTACAGGGCTGTTTTTGGATTGAGTGTGGGAATAATGCTGATAACGCGCCGATGTTGTGGTTGTTGCTCAGCAGTGATTGCCCTGGCCAAGGACTTCTCAGTGTCTCCTGCTCTGCCAGCGAGGAGGAGCTCAAGGAGCAGGAGGGGGGCAAGGCCAGGACAGCTGATCCAAACTGGCCAGAGGGATATTCCACACCACAGAATGGCATGTCCAGATTACAAACTGGGGAGGGTGGGTTGGGAGCCATGGATTGCTGCTGGGGACTGGCAGGGCATGGGTCACGGGGTGGCACTTGTCATTCTTGGGGTTTATACCTCTTTCTCAGTTTCTTTCTCATCATCATTATTATTACTTTTATTTTTATTACTTTTTACTGTAATTGTTCATAACCCACAGGTTTTACCTCCTCCCAATTCCCCTCCCCATCCCACAGAGGGAGTGAGCAAGGGCTACATGGGACTGAGTTCCCAGCTGTAGTGAAACCACAACAGGCCTTTTTGGAGCGCAAGGTTCCAACAGATCTGACCAGAGCATGTTAAAACAAGTTTGTCACAGCCATTCATTGGCTTAGTTTAGCAGTCACTGGTCACAGAATGGATTTGTTTGCTCTCAGGGTTATTGTGCCTGTTCCCAGCATCACTGTTGGTGTTCCCTGCTGTGCTGGTGGTCACCTCTGAGTGCTGGGCTCAGGCTGTCCTTGTGCTGGGGTTTGTAATGCTGGTTTATGATACCATGGAGTGGTCTGGAAGGAAAGTTTATTTGCTTGACCTGTAGTAATAATAAGCAAATAGAGCATACACTGACTTAGCAGACACGATTCATCCATTCTATCCCAAGTAGTGCTTAAAGTTCTCTAAAGCTCCTTATCTCCAGTCAGAACACTTTTGGAATTTCTAGTGTGGCTACTAATGGATACTTAAAAATGTCCTGTACTGATGTATCCCAACTTTTCCCTGCTGGAGCTCTCTGGTACCAGCTGTCCTCGAGGGAAGCCATCTGGATTTTCGTTTTGTAACTCAAGCCCTGCTGTTTCCTCAGAGTTGCTGGATGTCACAGCCAGAGCTTGGAGCACTGCTGGGACCCACAGGAGCCTTCCCCTCACCCCGCAGTGCCTGCAGGGCTGGCCCTGGGGGGCTCAGGCAGCCTTGTCACAACAGGGGAATGGTTTATTATTTATGCTGCTGGTGGGAGGACTCATTCTATGGTGTGACATTTGCACAGTTTGCTCATGTCTCCTTTTTCTCAGTGTTTTGTGCAAGGCCCCTCCAGGTGCTGGCTGAGGGGCACAGAAGGGGTGGAGGGGCTGGGGGAGGCTCATGGCACCTGCAGCCCCATCACACCCTGGGCTGATCTGCCTCTACCCTTCTCATCTCCCAGGGAATGAAGGAGCTGGGGGGGCTCAGCCTGGAGAAAAGGAGGCTGAGGGGGGACCTTCTGGCTCTGCAAGTCCCTGCCAGGAGGGGGGAGCTGAAAGGGGGTCGGGCTGTGCTCCAGGAACAGGGACAGGAGCAGAGGGAACAGGGATAGGGTGGGACAGGGCAGGGGCAGGTGAGATACTGGGGAAAAATTCCCTCCTGGAAAGGGCTGTCCAGCCCTGGCACAGTTGCCCAGGGCAGAAGTGGGGTGCCCATCCCTGGAAGTGTTCAAAAACTGTGTGGATGTGGCACTTGAGGACATGGGTCAGTGGTGGCCTGGGCAGTGCTGGGGGAATGGCGGGACTTGATGGGCTCAGAGGGCTTTTCCAACCATAGCAATTCCATGATTCTGTGATTTAGAAGCACAGTCATAGACAAATTAAAACAAGCCTTTGGAACAAATGGATATGTTTAGGTTTAGGTTTAGCTTTTACTCCTTTTCCCAAGATTTCCTGAACACCTGGATGGTTGCTGGATTTTCACATGTGGAAATTCCAATTCCATATCTTGCCAATCCCAGTTTCTAGGGACAAAACCATCACCGCCAAAGCTCTGGACTTTGCTGGTTTGCAGACCTGCAGGGGAAGGGAGTGTCATTAGGGTTCTTTCCCTTAGGACATGCTCAGGTTTAGCAGGAGTTAAAGGGGCTGAGTGCTGGCAGGTGCCCCTGCTTTGCTGTCAGTCACCCAGCAGGCCCAGCAGCCTGACCTGCTTCCAGGCTGACAGAGCTCTGCCAGGCAGCACTTCCTAAACAAAGGCAATTTTGTGCCTTTTTTTGGTCTGGGAATTGTTTTTTAATTCCCCTCTTACTGAAACATCAGTGTGTCATCTAAGACTGGCTTATGGTTTTGGCCTGATAAGGTTCTATAACTACAAATTAAGCAAAAAAAATGTAGTGGAGAAGCAAGTAACCCAGAAAATGGGATAGATCTTGGATTTGAAGAATAATGGAAAATAAAGGAATGCTTCGTGCCCTCCTGGAATTGTCCTGATGGACGTGAGAGGTGGGTATTCGTGGCTGAGACTGGGAAAGCAAAGAGCACAGGGATGGGCAGGGTCACTGAGGCTGGTGTCAGAGTTACCATCATGAGCAGACAAATATAACTGTGCTCTTTTCCCCTCAGAGTTGCTTTGTGGAGGTGTTTTATTATTACTTTGTTCTTTCAAAGGGAAAATCTGAAATGGGAGTGTGTGAAATGAGTTTCTTCAACAGTGCCCAGTAGTTAGCAGGATCCCATACTGGTGTGTGTTGGAAGTAAACTTAAAGCTCACTCAGTGCCACCCCCTGCCATGGGCAGGGACACCTTCCTCTAGCCCAGGTTGCTCCAAGCCCCATCCAACCTGGCCTTGGATGGCAGGAGGTGGTCAGACTGAATCTGGTATCGACAGAGGGGGCACATCCCAACCCAAGGCAGGAAGGTGAATAAACCCCTTGGAACAACCACAGGGAGCTGGAGAGAGCTCTGTTGCTGAGTGGGTTTTTTCCTTCCAAAGTTGAGCTGAGGTTTGGATGTGTTTTACTGTAAGAGCAGTTCCAGTTGTGTGAGGGGGAATGAGTTGTTGGTTAACTTGGTGTTATGCATAAACACGTGAAACTACAGAGAAATAGGTGCTCTGCTAAAAATATCATTGCTGTCACTTCAAAACAAGCCACTCGACAACTGCATTTGGCACTGAAGGTATCACACAGGCAGGAATGTTTGTTCTTCTGTTTGTATCCCCGTGTCAGTCAGCACAGGGGTATCCAGGAGTGTCAGTGAGCTCCGGAGCAGATGTAGCTCCTGGGAAGGACTGTCTGCACAGGCAGGGATGTACATGTACATCCCCAAATCAGGAGTGAAAGGCAGGGAGCAAAGATCCAAGGGGTTGTTAGAACAACAGCTGCATCTTTAGGATTGAGTTTGAAGATATTATTGTACACAAGGTAACTCAGTTGCTAATGAACTTTGCCCTGGGAATGGTGAAACCGCTCCAGCCTCCAGACAGCCCTCGGGCAAACCCCTCAGCTTTCCCAACACCCATTAGCTCTTCAGCACTTCTTGAAATTCCCTGTTTCTAGGAATGCTTGCAGTTGCTCTGGGTGGAATGTAAGAGCACTGCGAGCACTTTCTGTCTGTTCAGCACCATTTTAACCCGCTGTGTTGCAGGCTCTGTCAGTGCCCAGCTCCAGGCACATGGAGTCACACCTGAACAGAGCAGTTCAGAGCTGGGCCAGGTGGTGTCAGTGGCACTGCCTTGATTAACTCAGGACATGTAAACATGTACCATAACAGCCACCTCTGTGTCCTCCCAGAACAGTAACTCCAGTGTCCCCAGTCCTGGGCTTTGCCTGTTTTGCTGGTGCCAGGAACTCAGTGACTGTGGTGAAGATGCAGAGCAGCTGTGCAGCATCAGCCTCTTGCCTCTGCTCACCCGAGGAAGGGGCTGGAGCAGCAGGAGGGGCTGAGGGAGCTGGGGGGGCTCAGCCTGGAGAAAAGGAGACTCAGGGGGCACCTTCTGGCTCTGCAAGTCCCTGGCAGGAGGAGGGAGATGGGGGGGGTCGGGCTGTGCTCCAGGAACAGGGACAGGAGCAGAGGGAACAGGCTCAGATGGGACAGGGCAGGGGCAGGGGGAATACTGGGGCAGAACCCACTCCTGGGTGTGTAAAGAAATGCAGAAGTAGCCTTGAGGCATCAATCCCAGTGTACTGCAGTGGATGTTGCCCTTTGAGTATCTTCCTGAGATAACGTCTTGCTTGGGTAATGCACTGAGGTGGGTAGTGCTGCCTGTGACCTGTGTGTGTCAGATTTACTAAGGAATGCTGTACTTGTGGCATTGAGAACATCATTTCATATTAATGAGACTCATCTATTTAAAGTAACGTGCGTGCAAGCTCAGGTCCCTCCAGTTTCCCTGGAGTTCTGATTTCCAAGCATGCTTGACTCACTTGGAGTCAAAAATTTTGATATGTTATTTCATGCTATTTACAGAAAAAACTTGTTTTATTACATCTAAATTTAGGCCATCACCATGCAGGCAGGTTTGGTAGAAGTCATTTGTTACACCAATGTGGTTTTTTTCATTGCTGTTTTGTTTTCATGTGGATCTCAAACCCACATCTGGATTTGGGTTTTGTCCTGCCCACTGCTGACTACAGAGGTGTATTGAACATCAGAAATGTGAAGGGAAAGCCTGAATGGCCCAAACTTTCCCCTGGGGATCAGAATATTGTTTCATTTCCTCTCCAGCTCCTGACAACTTAGGTCGCTGTTTCCCAAACATGCCTTTGTGCAGTGACTCCTGAGCACTTGGTGGGAGCCTGCTCTCCAAAATGTGTCCCTGTCTCAGCTGCTGTCTCTCTGAGCAGAGGGCTGGGAGGGAGCTCAGAGAAAAAAGCTGGTGTGAAATGTCACATTTGGCAGCCCTACGGCACCTCTTCAGAAAGTTTGGATCTTGAAATATTTGTAATATTCTCACTGGGATAAAGGATTTGGGGGATTTTTAAACATTGTGTCACATCGACTTTAAAGATGAAGCATGAAAAATTATTTTTAGCATTTGCTGCTAAGTCATCAGAGATGATAAAGGACAAAGAACAACATTTATAGCTCCCTTCTCTTTGGCAATAGCAGAAAAACCCCATCCCGCTTCCTGGCTGAGTAAGGAAGTTCCCTTCAAGTTGACCTTAAAGTTTATCCAGTGCCCCACTTGCCATGGCCACAGACACCTCCCACCAGCCCAGGGGGCTCCAAGCCCCGTCCAACCTGGCCTGGGACACTCCCAGGGATCCAGGGGCAGCCACAGCTTCTCTGCCCAACCTGTGCCAGGGCCTGCCCACCCTCCCAGCCAGGAATTCCTCCCCAATATCCCACCCATCCCTGCCCTCTGGCACTGGGAAGCCATTCCCTGTGTCGTGTCCCTCCATCCCTTGTCCCCAGTCCCTCTCCAGCTCTCCTGGAGCCCCTTTAGGCTCTGCAAGGGGCTCTCAGGTCTCCCTGGATCCTTCCCTTCTCCAGGTGAGGCCCCCCCAGCTCTCCCAGCCTGTCCCAGAGCAGAGGGGCTGCAATGTCAAAATAGAGCTTTAAAACTCTTGATTTCAACTAAGTATAAGAACTTCTAAAAATTCAAATGTCTTTCTAAAACAGTTCAGTTTAAGTTTTGACATTATCTCAATTTTTTATCTTAATGTTTTGACTAAAATGGGGGAGAGAGAGAAATCCATCACAAAGATCCTTCAGGCAGCCAAGTTCCCTCTGCAGCTGTGTGTGTCAGATACTGCCTTGTGCCTGTGGCCTCTGAGAGCTCACTGTAGATCTGTGCTACTGATCTGCAGCAGTTACTGCCCTTTTTTTAAAGAAAAGAAAAAAAAAGAAAAGAAAGTAAGAGCAGCAGGCATGGCCTCCATGGCAACGGCAGCGGCTGCCAGGGCTGCGCTGGGCTGCGGAGCTGCTGCCTGGGGAAGGTGCTCCTCAGGGTGGATTGGTTGCAGATCTGGTTGGCTACAAGCCCATTTGCCAGCAAAGAAAGTCATCTTTTCCTTAATCCAGTTAGGAGAGGGTGGTACCTGAGCGAGTTCTGCTCAGATCCTGTCGGGGCCATGGCTCCCAGAGAACCCACCAGGGAGGAGCCTCGCCCTGTGTGTGAAGAGAAGGGTGAGACAAGCCAAGTTTGATCACAGAAAATGTCTGTTTAGCTCAAAACAGGTGTTGTTGTTCCCATTTTCTGGAATTTAATTCCTGCTCCAGTGGAAGGTGTCCCTGCCCTTGGCATGGGCTGGAAGTGTCCAAGGCCAGGTTGGATGGGGCTTGGAGCCCCCTGGGCTGGTGGGAGGTGTCCCTGCCCATGGCAGGGGGTGGCACTGGATGGGGTTTGGGGTTCCTCCCAACCCAAACCAGCCTGTGATTTTAAGGGTGTTATGACTACAATGAGCCAGACTGATTAAAAAAATGATGAGGAAGAGATGTTACAGCCTTTCCTCTGGTCTGTCTTCCCCACTGAGAGACATGTCCATGTCTGGTGTGTAATTAGGAGGAATCTGGTGGGATTCTCTTCTTGGAGGGGGGATCCAGGCTGGTGCCTTCCCTGCCTTTGAAGACAGGTCAGGTATTGAGCTGCTGTGGGCAGGAGCTCCGGCAGTGGGAGGACAGCCAGCTGTGGTCTCCATGGGGAAGCTGGTTTAAATTGGGATTCTATAGTGCTTCAGGATAGTATTGATTTTTTTTTTTTTAATTTTTATTATTTTTTTATTCAATTATTCACCTCATGTCTCCTGCATGCCATGAAAATTTCATTCTGCTTTCTTAGTCATTCACTCTGATTTCATTCTAAAACTCTCAACTGCACCTTGTATTTCTCATTTTATAGAGGTGGCTGTTCAGTGGTACCTACCTGAAAACTGTACCTGGTGGTCTGTAGTATTTTAGTGTTTTAAACAGATTTATGGCTGCAGAGAGTTATCAAAATTCTATATGGATCTTTTCTGCCCCAATTTATGGCTGCCGCTGGAGCACCCTGTATCTCAAAACCTGATGGTGGGGAGCTTTGTAGCCTTGAGGACTTTGTTAAATCCATGGAAATTTGCAGGATGTGATTGGGATTCAGTCGTGCCAGCACTGGAAGGAAAGGAAGGCCATCCTTGTATGTAAATGGCATCCACATTCTTCTAATTAAAAAATTGAAGGGAAAGGCTTTCTTTAATTAAAGGATGTGTTTGCTAATTTGTCACAGGCTGAACTCTGGAGCACTTCTGGTTGGATGCTTCTGGAAGTACCTTCCAGCTTTCATCATCCATAGGAATGGGCTGGTCATTCACCTGGATGGGTTTAAACCCCGAGGGCCAGGGCAGGGGCTGGGACAGGGCACCTCTGGGAGTGGGGGAAGCAGAGCTGGGGCTGCAGCACCTCTGGCTCTTGGGGCCCCTCTGAGTCCCCCTGTGCTGAGCATCATTCCCAAAACCTGGCAGTGCCCCCTGCCCACTGAGCCTGGAGCCTCTGAACTCCTTCTGGCTTTTGTGAGTGATTGGCAAATGGAGCTTGTGGTGGCAGTGACAGCTTTCTTCGCTTTGTTTTAAAGTGGGATAATAAATTCATTGGAAAATAACCCTGTGACAAAACCAGTCCTCCATTATTTGGAATGGTTTCAGTTTGAATGGACCTTAAATATTATCTTGTTCCACCCCTGCCATGGGCAGGGACACCTTCCACCAGCCCAGGGTGCTCTAAGCCCTGTCCAGCCTGGCCTTGGACACTCCCAGGGATGAGGCAGCCACAGCTTCTCTGCCCAACCAGTGCCAGTGCAATGGGGAATGGGACATCTTGGATAAGGAAAATAACCATCTAGGGATGATAGAATGGTGCTGGGATCATCCCAGATCGTTCCCAAGAGCTGCCAAGGGTCCTTGGGCTCAGCCCTGTGGATCCCTCTTGGCAGGGACACAGAGGGAGGACAAACAGGAGCTGGGTGGTTGCCAGGCGTTTTCTGGACCTGATGAACACTGGGGCTGTGGCCTCACAGGAACACATATGGCCATGGGGTGGTGTAAAAGGTTGAGGTTTACAGTGGAACAGGCTTCGGATTTTACAGTGTGGATCAGCTTTTTGTTCCTGAGCTGTTGGAGTTGGGTTTCCCACCAGCAAGATCCACAGATTGCCCAGCCTGGTTTGTGTCCCTGTACCTGTGGTTGTGCCCCCTCAGGTAGGCTCAGCCCTCCACAATCCACCGGAGAACCCACAGAGGTCCCATGAGCTGTTTCTGCCCGCCTTGGGCAGTGCAAAGTGGAAGGGGGCAGTGGGGTCAGGCCTGTGACCCCAGGGGTGAGGCACTCTTTCCCTGTGGGTGCCTTTGCCCTGCATGTGCCAGGGGGTACAGGGGCATCCTTCAGCCCCTGGAAGGGCCAGAGGGATCCTTCCAGACGCAACAGGGCAGCTGCCTCACTCCTGGGGCACTTCCCAGCCCTGCCAGCTTGGGCACTCCTGGGGCAGGAGGCTGTCCTTCCCGAGCTCCAGCTCATCACAGACTCACAGATCTGAGGATGTTGGACCAGGAGCAGCAAAACTCCCAGGCTAATACTGAGACGTCACCTTTTCTTTTAAATCCAGCGTAGGTAGAGCTTGGCAATCTTTTCTTCCTCGCCCAGCCCGATTCCCATGCAGGTCTGCATTTGATTTTTTTCCCTCAAAGAGATTGTTTCCTGTTGTCGTAAGGTAGCCAGATGGGGAGGGTTCAGTGGAAATACCTCGGGAGAGGCTGGCAGAGCAGCAGATCCAGGAAGCAGATCCTCCCCATAATACTGGCACGGTTTGGTAAGTTCCATCTGAAAAATAAAAAGCTGCTCCCTTTGCTGAGTCACAGCCCCCGGAGCTGGAGCCGTGACAAGCCGGGAGACGCCGCCGTCGGAGTTGAAGCAGAGGTGAGGAAAGGCTGGCCAGGATCCTTCTCCGTTGCTTTTCGTGCCTGAGACGATATTTTTCATCTCCTTAAAGTGCACTGTAAGTTGGATTCAGTCTGTGGGAGGGTGCAGCTGCATCCCCGGCGTGCAGGGAGGAGGCCGATCCCGGGCACATCCCGGGGGGAGCCCCTTCCCTCTGCAAGGGCGGCGAGCGGTCCTGCGGCGGGACGCGGCCGTGGCAGCGGTGCGGGATGGGGTTGTGGTCCCGGTGCGGGATGCGGCCGTGGTACCCGTAGTCCCGGTGCGGGATGTGGTTGTGGCCCCGGTACGAGATGCCGCCGTGGTACCCGTGGTACCCGTGGTCCCGGTGCGGGATGTGGTTGTGTCCCCGGTGCGGGATGCGGCCGTGGCCCCGGTGCAGGATGAGGCGCTGCATCTCCCCGAACCCTGGCAGGGACAGGTTGGGCAACGGGGCACGGCACGGGGATCGCGGGGTCTGTGCTGCCTGCCCCGAGGGGAAGGCAGGGGCACTTGTGCCGGCAGTGCCGGGCCGCGTTCCCAGGCGCTCAGCTCCCTCCCTGCTCCCAGACGATGCTCTGCCGGAGCCGCTCTCCCTGTTCCCGGGCTGTTCCGCCGTCCTTTCCTCCGTCGATGCTCCGCAGCCACAGCCCGGGGCTGCGCCGGGCTCTGCGCCGGCAGCTGTAGCGGCTCTGTTTGTACCGCTGCACCGTGTTTTTCGGGGCTTCGGATGCACGGTCCCAGGTTGTTTGCTTTCCAAAGCCTTTTCATCTCCTCAAATCTGCAGAACTGGGTGTCAAATCCAGAGGAGTTGGTACAGGGAGGAGGCATTTGGGATTGCTGAAAGAAAACCAGGTGTGTTACCTTGCAGCAGGGAGGCTGCAGGTAGAGCAGGGACACTGGAGCGTTCACCGAGCACCATTAGAATACAGCATTTCACAGCTGAAAGTAATTCTGGTTGTGTTGAAATGCTGCCAAGATATGAATTATCTAGACAGAAAAATGCTCTTGGGCTGCTATTTCAAATGTATCCATGGTAGTTTAAATTGCAGATTTGTTTTCTAAAACAAATGCAAAGTTGCTGTGACTGTATAGATGTTTTTTGTGTACCTTTTAATAGGATTTTAAAGCATTAAAAAAGCCTAGCAGTATCTTTAGGGGCTGTGATGTTGCTGATCAGTGGGTGATAAGCCCAGCTCCACCTGCCTGACCACTGCACAGGGCCCTGTGGCCAGAGCTGCCATCCCTGAGGGATGGAACAGAATCATGGAATCAGAATCACAGAATTGTTAATGTTGGAAAAGGCCTTTCAGATCATCAAGGCCAGTAATCAACCCACACCACTAAACCATGTCCCCAAGTGCCACATCCACGTTTTTTGATCACTTCCAGGCATGGTGACTCCACCCTACTGCCCTGGGCAGCTGTGCCAGGGCTGGACAATGCTTTCCATGAAGAAATTTTCCAACTTAAACCTCCCCTGATGCCACCTTGGACTGTTTCCTCCCATCCTGAGGAATTCAGCAGTGGCCTCTCCTTGTGACCCCTGCCTCATTCCTGATCCCTGGGCCCCTCTCCTCCTTGCCCAGCAGCTCCAATCCCAGGCTGTCTCACGGGGCTGTCTGTCCCATTCCACTGGCTTTGCACAAAGCAAGGTGAGAGAAGGAACTGTGATTTCAGTACAGAAATAAAAGAAGTAAACAAGAAGGTCAAATACTCTCAAATGGGAGAGCCAGGACACCTCAGTGTTTCAGTCGCAGCACCTGGCCTTGCCTGCACAGTCCTGGAATGGTTTGGGTTGGGAGGGAAGCTCTGTGATGGTGCTATTGGGGCTGGGTTGGCCCTGCCACTGTCACAGCACCTGGGGACTCCCAGCACCACCTTGTCTTCCCCCGTTGTATTTGGCTGCTGGTGGTTTGACCCCAGGAGCAGCAGAAGGATGGAGAGCTGCCCTCAGGGTTTGTAGTGTGTGATCTAAAGTGGAAGATTCTTCTTTCCACTGAAAAAAGAATTTCCTGCCAGTGCCCACAGGGTGGTTTCTTGTTCTTGCATTAGTGTGAAAAAGTAATTGAAACATCCTTTTTGTCTACAGAGTATCAATCACTTTATAACTGTCTGTGCAGTGTCTCTTCCCCAAAAATCAGAGATCCCGAATCTTTTATTACCTGGTCACACCTATTATGTTTCTTTTAGATGAACTTGAGTGGATTAATGAGTACCTATCACTTATCTTTCTGCAGCATTATAATGTTTTTCACCCCATTTCCCATCTCTGCCATTGTAATACCTTATTTACCTTTCTTGGGCACAACAGATGTCCTCAGTGATGACTTGGTCTTTCCTCCTAAATCTCTGTGTGCAGGATATGTCAAATTGTATTTTTAAATATAGATTATCTTGTACTTTCCCAGATTGAATTTCATGTTGCTTAGTTACCTATTTTTTTCTAGTTTGAGGTTATTTTATTTTTTTATTCCTTTTGCTTGTAGTCCTCTCTCCTCTTGATTGACCTACATAATCCTCTGTTATCAGCAGGTTTCTATGTCCTGCCCTTTACCAGGTCACCAGATTATCACACAGTTCCAGCCTTGTGCCTTGGAGCTCACAGCTGGGAATCTGCTCCCTGTAGTAGTAACTCCTCCTTTGTTTTGATCCCCCATCTGTGACTGGAGTTTTTACACCTCACGTTACTCAGTCTTCACGCAGGCACATGGTGGGATTGTTGGGGTGTCCTGAGCAGGGCCAGGAGCTGGACTCAGTGTGCCTGGTGGGTCCCTTCCAGCTCAGCATATTCAGTGATTCTTGAGCAGTTCATTATGGATGTGTCCAACCCTGAGTGTACCTGTGAAGCTGAGATCCAGATTTCTGTTCTCACCTCCTTCACATATTTAGGTGCCGGGATCCACCAAGGTCACTCTGCTGCCCAACTCACAGTTCATGTTTCTGAGCCCCTGTGCCTGGTGGGTCACTGTCTGTCTGGGCAGGCAGGCACAGGAGCACCAGCAGGGCTTTCTGGGCCTGGGCTTCTCTGATGGCTTTAATGAGCCATATGAATTTGCATATTTTTGGTTAAAATTCATAAACTCTGGTTATGCCAGAGCAGCCACAGCTATTGCTGTTCGTAGTCCTGCCCTGCCTCCCAGAGGTTTGCAGACCTGCAGTTCCACCCTCGCTGCCCTGGAGAATGTGCCTGGCTGTGATGGCAGAGGTGGTGGGACACAGGTCCCTGCAGGAAGCATTTTTGGTGCCCTCGGGCATCCTGACTGTGGGCAGAACCCACAGGCTCCCTGGTGCCTCTCTGCTCCCAGAGCACTGATCAGCTGGAAGGGCAGGAGCCAGATGGACACATCCTCTTAGCAGGGGATCAGCACCCCAAGGCCCGGGTGAGAAGCCACTTTCCCTGAAGGAGTGAGTGCAGAAGGCTAAAAGATTGGAAAATCCAGACCTCAAATCCCAGATTACCCAGATGCCACACTAACCCAGTAGTTAGGAAAGAGCTCCTCTGGAGCGTCTCCCGTCTCTAAGTGGGGGTGTTGGTGGGAATGTTTCCAAAGTTCATTAGCTACTCCTGATTGTCTGCACAGGTCCTTGAGAGGGAGATTGCTGCACAGGTGGTGTTCTCCAGAGAGGAGACATCAGCCAGGAGATGCCACTTGGCCTCAGAGGTGAACTTCTGCAAGTCAGATTTGGTGACCCAATAGAGAGATGGGCAGAGGCAGCTGCCGAGATTCCCTTTCTTCTTATGTTTTTCCCTTTTTTCTCCCCCCCTCAGTAGATAAATGAGAGTCTTCTCCTTACACTTACATATCCTGATATTGCCTTGTTTTTTTTTCCTTAGCAAAATCAACAAACTGACCTGCAGTTCAGTTTTGTGAGCACCAGCTGATCCTGGTGCCACTGGACTGCCCAGGGGGCTGTGTCCTTTAGGATCTCCCAGCTGGAAAATCAGTTGCAAAGTTGCTGCTCAGCTCTAGTCAGCCACGTAAACTCTTGAGTTGTGCAGTTGCTGTTGTGGTAGAGGTTAAAAATGGTTTGGGTTTGGTCAATGGGTGTCTTTTGGAAGCAGATAGACGCCATGTGGAACTATTGGAGACTTAATCCTCCATGTAGGTTTGTCACTCTCAGTCCTGGAAGCAGATGGTTCTAGAATGTGGTGTAACTTCTATTAACTTACTCATTGCATACACACAAACACAGTTTGTGTGATCCATCTTTGAGGTGCTCATTGCAACTATTTTTTTGGTTTAAAATATTATTTCTGTTTGCTCATGTTCAATGTGATGCTTATTGCACTTGATGTAGCATTGGGAGGGTCAGTTCATGTTATGTTTGTTACTGACTGGAAGATTCAAGATATACTTTGACTGTGATCATGTGCACAAACTGAATGTGGTTCTCCATGGAAATCTTCTGGTTGTTAATCTTGGTGAAAAACAAGAGTTACAGAGCTCTTATGTTGAAAATAAGGTTTTCTCAGATGAATGGATTATGGAATCACAGAATCATGGAATGGTTTGGGTTGAAACAGACCTTAAAGCTCTACTCATTCCACCCCCTGCCATGGGCAGGGACACCTCCCACCAGCCCAGGTTGCTCCAAGCCCTGTCCTACCTGGCCTGGGACACTTCCAGGGACGGGGTAGCCACAGCTTCTCTGCCCAGCCTGTTGAACCTGGGATCCTTTGATCCTTTGAACCTTTGTTAAGGTGAAGTTGAAACAGCCCTTTCCTTTTATTCCCCCTAAAGGCCTGAAATATTCCCTTGGCTCTGGTTTGCCATGGTAGAAGGGAGCCTTAAACCCTCTTACTGACCCGTTCTGTGAAACTGCAGGGCAATGGTACCCACATGCCAGGCAATTTGACTGTAAAGGTTGATGCAGCATCTCACATGCAATCAGCTTTAAACAACCAGATCACAGCTGAGAACTCCTCGGCTGTGCAGGTGTGGTCAGTGCAGCCCTGGCATTGCTCCCCCTCTGGCATTGCTCCCCCCCTGGCATTGCTCCCCCTGGGCACAGGGTCTGGCTCCTTGCCACCCCAGCCCCCCTCACTCCCCAGAGTGATCTTCCCCGAGTGCCTTCAGCCTTTCCCTCCCCACCTCTTGCTCTGTCTCTCCTTTGGGGCACACAAGCTTTGCTCCTGCAGGGCTGCTCAGGGTTTTGGGCTCATCGTCTGGAAGGGCAGTTTGCTTTTGGGGTTTTAGTCAATCATCTCCCAGGGGCTGGTTTTGTTTTAAAAGCATTTTCATAATGAATCTTTTCTTTATAGTTGGAAATATGTACTGAACCAGTACATATAGGGTGCTTTCAAGAAGGCTGGGTAGGGACTTTTCACAAAGGCAAGGAGTGATGGGACAAGGGGGAATGGCTCCCCACTGCCAGAGGGCAAGGTTGGGTGGCATATGGAAGGAATTCTTTCCTGTGAGGGTGGGGAGGCTGTGGCACAGGGCTGCCCCATCCCACTGTAAGTCTCTGTTCTGAACTCCTTTGCTATCTCTACATTGGGTCCCTCCCTTTACCTTCTCTAACAATTTCTGTCCAGAATCTGGACCAGGTGAGAGCAGCACGTTGATATTTTGCATTAGAACTCCCTGTCACCAGGATGTCACCTAATGCTCTCTTGGTCTTCCCCAGGGACCATCTTCCCAGCTGAGACCATACCAGAGGGCTCACACCTGATTCCATGAGATTGTGGCCCTCCAGCCCCCTCAGGACTGCCCTGGTCCAGCAGATGCTGGTGGAAGAGGAATGGTGTTAATCGCTGGCACTGCTGCCTGTGGTGGGTACCGAGCCCACTCCCCTCACAGCTGACCTCAGTCTGGTACTCTGAGCATGGGTTTGCTTTCTTTCTAAATCAGTATTTGTGTTTATGCTTATGAGACAAGGGGCATGTTATTACTATTCAAACTCTGGGCAGAGATGGGCTGACGTGAGGGAGGGGAGTCACAGCAACTGTCAAGAAAAGATTATACAGATTAGGATATTTAGTAATGAAAAATCAGGTTTGAAATAATCTGATCCTCAGCTTTTTGGGCTGAAGGAGCAGCTTTTCACCAGAGCCTGATGGGCATCTGGCAATTTGCAGCTGTTTGCATTTGGGAGGTTAAATGACTTTCCATTCACATTCTTGTCTGTTGCTGTTAATTTTCAATTTTTATCTTGGTTTTGAGCAGGGCACGTGCCCACTGAGACATAAAACACACTGTCAAATAGAAATGTAAATTCTGGATAGCCATGACCAGCCTAAAGAAAGGCTTCTCCATCAGAGCCCTTTCCCACTGCCCAGTTCCTCACAGCTGAATCTGATGATGATGAGTCAGTCTGGAAATTAATCTTAATTCTGAAATCCAAACCACAGTGTTTTTGTTACTACTGTCAAGGCTGTTATTTTCAAGCTCATTTATAAATTGAATAAATTGGAGAACTGAAAATCTTTTGTGTGAGTGTAGCAGTTAAATGCTGCCTTTCCCACCCTCAAATCCAGCTGTGTTGCATGTTGGTGCCGAAGAGGGTTGGAGAGGTAGCATTAAACAGTTATTTAGGGATGTTAATAACATGCTTAAAATGTTTCCATCAAGTGCTTTTGGATGGTGTGATGCCATCTGTGTTACAGTTGATTTAGTTAATTATACAGGCATGAATTCCTCGGGAAAAGGGATGGCATTGCTCTAACAGTTTGTTTGTGAGCAAGATAACAGGGTGACACAATATTAGACTGATGGAATTAAATTAGAAATATATTCCTCACTAATAATCCTCCCCAAAGCACTGGAATTATGCTGAGTTGCTCCATTTTAACAGAGAATTTGGATAGGTGTGCTATTGCAGTGTTATTGCAAGGACATTTGTACCTGAAGTGTTGGGGATTATCTGTGAAAAAAGAAAAATTAGCTTCCTACGTACTTGCCTCTGTTTTTAATTAATTATCGCTCTTTCTGCAAATTAGCCACAGGAGTTGTAACATTAAACAAGTCAGTATTGTGCTTTAAAAAGGTACCTGCTGGGATTTAGCAGCAATTTGGTTTGCCAGTACTGAATCATGGAATATCTTGAGCTGGGAGAGACCCACAAGGACCATCCAGTCCAACCCCTGGCCCTGCACAGACACCCCCAACAATCCCCCTCTGTCCCATTGTCCAACCCCTCCTGGAGCTCTGGCAGCCTCGGGGCTGTGCCCACTGCCCTGGGGAGCCTGGGCAGTGCCCACCACCCTCTGGGGGAAGAGCCTTTTGCTGAGATCCCCCCTGCCCCTGCCCTGGCACAGCTCCAGCTGTTCCCTATAAACCATTAACTAGTCACAAAATTGACATCCAACCATGGTTTGCATTTAAAAAAAACCCGACCAAACAAACAAAAAACACCAAAAAAACCAAACCAAACCAAAAACACACAAAAAAACCCCAACAAACAAAAAGCTGTGTATAACTTATGATGAAAATCAGAGGATGGGATTTAGATCCATGTGTGTGAGCAAACTACAGCCACAAGGCGAGTCTGCATAAAGGACTCTGTGTGCACTACAAATGTAGAGCTTACAAAGGGCAGGGTTTTGCTTGGGGTTTATAAATGTCATCACCCCCATCAATGAGTTAAAGCCAACAATGGCTGAAGGATTAATCTTTGAGGAAAAATTCAGGTCAGGATTTGACATGTGTCTGTTACAGCTGCTGCTGGAATTGATCTAATCCTCGGCAGAACTTTGGCTAGACTTCCATCTGCAGAGGCTGGGCATGGGATGTTGGGCTTTGGGGGGAAGAGGGGCATTGTTTTTGATTTGCAGCAGATACTATTTCATCAATGATAGGTTTCAGAGCTTATTTCACACAGAGAAATGTTGATGGTTGTTTTTCTCCTTTTCAAAGTGGAGATTTGCTTTAAAGCAGCCCGCTGTGGGTAATGGAGTACCTCTCAGCAAAAGCATGGACAAAGCAGATATGGCTCTTTGGGTTCTGTGTTGAGTTACCAACATTGATTGTACTTTTTAAAACATGGTTTTATCAAACTAGTCTCAATTCAATCTTTGTCTAAACAGGAGAGAGAGAAAAACATCCTCATGGGATTTCCAGGGAAGGGAACAGAGCTGGAAAGGGGCTGGAGCAGCAGGAGGGGCTGAGGGAGCTGGGGGGGCTCATCCTGGAGAAAAGGAGGCTCAGGGGGGACCTTCTGGCTCTGCAAGTCCCTGCCAGGAGGGGGGAGATGTGGGGGGGTCGGGCTGTGCTCCAGGAACAGGGACAGGAGCAGAGGGAATGACCAGGAGATGTTCAGGTGGGACAGCAGGAGCAATTCCTGCCTGGAAAGGGTGGTCAGGCCCTGGCAGGGGCTGCCCAGGGAGGTTTGGAGTGCCCACCCTGGAGGTGCCCAAGGCAGGACTGGCCGTGGCACTCAGAGCTCTGGGCTGGCGGACAAGGTGGGCATCGGGCACGGAGTGGGCTCTGTGGGCTCGGGGGGCTTTGCCAACCTCTGGGATTCTGTGATTCTGTGTGTGCAAGTAAGACACAATAAAACACTGGGTACAGGACAAGACAGGCCTTGGCAGTTGGTTCCTGATCTCAGCTCCCAATTTACTCCATTTTCTATGTAATTTCCGATAGGTTTTCTTCTCATGGTGCAGCTGAGTGAATGATACATTATTTGTGACAAATGTTTGTACAAAAAAACCCCAAGGCACAAATCCAGCACAGGAGGTGATTGCATTGGCTTAACATGAAATTCCTGTTCAGATGAAAACCCATTTTCTCACATTCAGATCTACAGGCTGCTGCAATCCTAAATGGAACATGGTCATTACTCATATGAGGAAGTGGGAAATCAGCCATAGACAATATTACATTTTCTTTCTCTTATTATATTTTGAGGTGCACCAGAGGCTCAACAAGGTTTGTCTAAAGTAATTAATTCAAACAATTTGTCAAAAATAGAGAACACCAGCGCTCAGGGGCTGTGGCAGACTTTGGAAATGTTCAGTATTTGTAAGAACAGTGAGTTGCTTGAGCTGTGTTTTGTTTAAAATATTGGTACCCTGGGTAGGAATTTATTCATTTATTGTTAAATGCGGTGAAAAATTGATTTCAGAAACTACTACCTAGAAAACACATTTTCCAATTAGCCTTGATGTGTGAATTGCAAGTCAGGAGGCAAAAGGAACTCTGATCCCAGCTCAAGGCAGCTCTGATGCATTATTGATGCTGTTTTCAATATCAAACATGCCAGGAAGCAGATGCATAATCTATTCTCCCAGAATCAAAAATACGAGGACCTTTCTGTTCTGTTAAGGTGATGTGTCTGATAGATGCCCCTTCTGTGTAGCTCACTGGAAAAACAAAGGGAGTGTCTGCTCTGCCCCATGCTGTGCTGAGGAGTCCCGGGGGCTGCTCTGCTCCCTGGAGGGACTGGGCTTGTGGAGGGTCCGGGCTCAGTTCTGGCACCTCAGCCTCCTGTGCTGTCCCCCCGTGCGTCCCCTGGGGCCAGAGCAGAGCCCAAGCAGCCCTGGAGCAGCAGGTTTGTGTTCCCTGGTGAAGCCCCTCCTGCTGCTTCTGCATCAGCATGACAGCAGCTCACAGCTGGGCTCGGGGCATGTCCTTCTTCCAGCATTTGGGGGAAATGTTCTTTGAAGCCTGGAGTTTGTCCACCGTTCCCCTATGGCTCCTCCATGCAGGGCATCCCCAGCAGACACAGCTGCTCTGGGCCACAGGGCTGGCACTGCTGGGAGGGCCATCAGGGACTGTGGTGTGCCCAGCAATGGCACTTGTCCTTCTGCATGCACGGAAGGTCCTGGGTGTCACTAGAACTGCCCGTTCAGTCCTATTTCCCATTATTATCCCTGGGAATAACAACCCTGGGTGCACTAAATGAGTCGATGACTCCAAGCCATGTAAATTATAGAATCACAGAATGTCCTGAGTTCTCTGGGAAAATCTCATTAAGGTTTCAGCATTCCCATCTGAAAGATGTTTTGAGTGGCTGCCCCTGGGTCCCTGGAAGTGTCCCAGGCCAGGTTGGACAGGGCTTAGAGCATCCTGGGCTGGTGGGAGGTGTCCCTGCCCATGGCAGGGGGTGGAATGGGATGAGCTTTAAGGTCCCTTCCAACCCAAACCAGTCTGAGATCCTACGACCTTCTTGATAACATTTCAGTTCTTCTTTAAAGGCTGTGTGGACCTTCTTAGAGCAGATGGGGCTGTACAAATTTTTCTTCCTTGAATAAGCCAGCCACTTCTAAGGTCCCTCTTTCAATAGAGAAGAGTAAGGTTTAGGCAGCTGCTTGACATGCAGTGTACCAAGTCATGCAATTAGGCCTTGATAGCATCTAAACAAAATTTAAAAGCTTAAAAACTGGAAACATGAGGACACATGGTTTTCCAAATCAACCTCAGGCAGGATTCCCACCACGTCAACCATGCTCCACACTGTCAGTTCCTCAGTTTTATTTTCTGTAAGCCAACAAACAAAAATTTTCATGGCCCTTGCCTGTCAAAAGGAATTCTGATTGCAATTACCCTCACAAATCCCTGTACCATTCAAACTGTGATTTGCCTGCCATTCAAGTGGAAACAGTTGAAGTTCATAGTGAGCAGCTTCTCGTTTCCTCAGGTTGTGAGATAACGTGGCTCACCACTGCCTCTGCCATTAGAAGAGATCATTGAAGAAAACAATTGTGAAGTGCACAAAGGCCTCGTTGGTCACAGCAGGTAGAGCCCTGTGCCTGTGGCTACAGGCTGCCCCATTTCTAGATCAATAAGGAAGGAGGCTTTAAAGCTCCATTGTAGATCACTGGTGCGTTGTGTCTCCTTGCACAAAGCAGCAAGAATTTCAATTGCAAAGAACATCTGCTCCTGTTATAGGTTTTTCAGGCAATATCTTTAAAATTTAATTTATTTCTATTTCTTTGCCCAACCAAATATGTTTCTTTTTATAGAAACTTCCAGGCTACAAAGTCACGCATCAGCCTGAGAAGCAGCAGAAGTGAGACTGTACCACTTGGTTTGGACAATTAATATCAGGAATGTTATCTGATTCTCCTACTTGTTTCTCTAAGTCTCAGCCTCCCCACCATCCCTCTGACCCAGCATAGATGTGTAGTGACTGCTTGTCCTTTGTGGTTTCTCTGGCTCTCAGAAGCTTTGCCCTGTTCCTCCCAAACTCCAGCCCTTCTCCCAGATGCCCTCAGCCCTCTCCGTGTCCCATTTATGTATCCCTGGAGCAGGTGCCTTCCTCATCTCTTTTCTTCCCTAATAGATTCAGGATTTTGCTCTCAGGTATCAAATCAGGCTACTTATTATTGTTACTATTATTATGTTGTTGTTGCTATTTACTATTATTGCTTGTTATTTTCTCATTGCAGCTGCCCTGAGCTGTTAAGCCCCTTCAGTCGTGCTCGGACAGGGAACAGTGCAGCTCCCTTGTGGTTTTGACTGTGGGTCATGAGGGATAAACCAAAGCACTGAAGGTCATCATCCAAGGAGATTGTTATCCACATTAACAAGATTAGTATTAAAAAGGTTGGAAATGTTCTTTCAGATTTGAGCTTCTTTTTTTGTGGGATTTTATAGTATAACCATCCTGTGATTCCATGATTTTATGACTCTCTGAAAATAGTTTTCCCAGTGGTTGCTGTCTCTGGGCCATGACTGTGCCAGGGGATGGTGTGTGGATGTCCCTCTTGAACATTCCATATCCTCTGCACTGTGTGAGTTCCCGTGCAGATGAAGGGATGGGATGCTCCCTGGCAGTAAGCTGGAGCCACATTGGGGTCAGTCTCTTCTCCCAAGTAACAAGTGACAGGAGAAGAGGAAATAGCCTCAAGTTGTGCCAGGGGAGCTTCAGGTTGGATACTGGGGAAAATTCTGTCACTAAAAAGGCTGTCCAGCCCTGGCACAGCTGCCCAGGGCAGGGGTGGGTCCCCATCCCTGGAGGGGTTTATTGCTGCGTGGGTGTGGCACTAGGGGACATGGTCAGTGGTGGCCTGGGCAGGGCTGGAGGATGGATGGACTCCATGGGCTCGGGGGGCTTTTCCAACCTGAACCAATCTGTGATTCCATACTCAGTGCAGGGGAGGCCCCTCATCTGCCTGCCCTGCCCTTGTGCCCACAGCAGTGTGGTGGGTGCCCATCACTGCTCTTGTGCCCACAGCAGGGTGTGGCTTGCACGAAGCAGCAAGAATTTCAGATGCAAAGAACATCTGCTCCTGTTATAGGTTTGTCGGGCAATATCCTTAAAATTTAATTTATTTCTATTTCTTTGCCCAACCAAATATGTTTCTTTTTATAGAAACTTCCAGGCTAGTGCCCACAGCAGTGTGCTGGGTGCCCATCCCTGCTCTCGTGCTCACAGCAGGGTGTGCTGGGTGCCCATCCCTGCTCTCGTGCCCACAGCAGGGTGTGCTGGGTGCCCACCCCTGCCCTGACAGAGCTGTGTCCCTGTGCTCTCCCCTCTCCAGGCTCAGAAGATGTAGGTGCGGGCGTGCGGCGGAGCCGGAGCGAGCGCTGGGCAGGGGTGCGGGTGGCACTGCCCTCCCTGCCACGGCCTCACCATGTCCAAGAGAGGCTCCAGCGGCAGGGCCAGGGGGGACAAGCCCGATGCCTTGGCCGCACTGCAGGCTGCCAACGAGGAGCTCAGGGCCAAGCTCACCGACATCCAGATCGAGCTCCAGCAAGAAAAGAGTAAGGTGTGCAGCTCCTCTTTGCTTCCACCGGGAATTCCAGTGCAGGCTGCTGTTTGTGACCGCCCTCGGCCCCACCTTGTGGCTGCCTTGGACGTGATTTTGGAAATATATCCGAGTGAAACACCCCCCGCCCACCCAGAGGTGATCTGGGAATAAGAGGGAGCATTGTTTTTGTAGATCTTTAAATTGTTCGTCTTGTAGCCAGCTGTGTCTGGGGCTCATTCCCAGCAGTGTGGGCAGCAGGGAAAGCAGGGGACCCTCCGCCTCTACTCCGAGAACACCCCTGGAGCACTGTCTCCAGCTCTGGGACCACCAACACAAGAAAGACATGGAGCTGCTGGAGAGGCCAGAGGAGGTCATGGAGATGCTGCAGGGCTGGAGCCCCTTTGCTGTGGAGCCAGAGTGGGAGAGCTGGGGCGGTCACCTGGAGAAGGGAAGGGTCCAGGGAGACCTGAGAGCCCCTTGCAGAGCCTGGAGGGTCTCCGGGAGAGCTGGAGAGGGGTACAAGGGATGGAGAGACAGGACACAGGGAATGGCTTCCCAGTGCCAGAGGGCAGGAATAGATGGGATACGGGGAAGGAATTCCTGGGTGGGAGGGTGGGCAGGACCTGGCACAGGTTGGGCAGAGAAGCTGTGGCTGCCCCTGGATCCCAGGATCCCTGGATCCCATCCAAGGCCAGGTTGGATGGGGCTTGGAGCAACCTGGGCTGGTGGGAGGTGTCTGTGGCCATGGCAAGGGTTGGAATGAGATGGGCTTTAATGTTTCTCCCAACCAAAACCACCCCAGGATTCCATGATTTATAACTTGTAGGGTACAGGAGAACTCTGGAGGGAGGGAGTTTGGTGTGCCAGCTGTCCCCAGGAGCCAAGCAGTCGTGCTGCCCTAGCCACAGCCCCAGGACTCTGCTGCTCCTGCTGTCCGTTGAGAAGGGAAGATGAAACACCACAGCCAAGTGCCAGCAAAAGAGCTGGAAAAACAAACATCTGCTCCAAACAGACGGCAGAATAGCAGTGGTGGACTGAAAACTGTCCTTGTTCTTTGTTCTTCTTGCTGCAACTTTCTCCAGTAAATATTTACCTATTTGTGAGGCTTTGGCTGCTCTCAGGGCTTTGAGTACAATTTGGTGTTATTAAGAAAGTACAGAAATTTTTAAATTCTCTTTGCTAATTCTTCTTTCATATTTACACTAATTTCATTTATATTTTGAGCTCAAAATCCTTCAATCTGGCTGCTAATCCAGGTGCACAATATCAGGCCTCAGCTCTGCCTTCTGCATGAATTCCCAGTTTTCAAGGAGCCAAAGTTTCACTCTGAGCCTTTGGGAGAGGGACAACTGATGGAACTGGAGCTTCAGCTCTCAGAGATCCCAGCCCTCCCTCTCAGACCACTTCTCAATGAGGGCATGGAGCATTTATTTGCTTTTCCCTAATCCCCCAAATCAGTTTCCACTGGAAGACTTTGGGTTTATTTTGGCTCCAGAATTGAAACATGCATTACCCTGCTGACACAGAATGGTATTTGGCATTTTTCCCTTAATTTGCATAATTATTAAGCTTTTTAGACTATGAATCAAATACATATACATATATTTATATATGAACTAAAAATAGAACATCTCTTAATCCTTTTGATGTGAAGCAGCACTTGCAGTTTTAAGGCTGAGGACTCTTTTCCTTCTCCCTGTCCTCCCCAACCACCTCTGGTCATGGCTTCTTTAGAGTTTATGGCATGGTTTTAAATTGGAACATCACCTGAGCTCTGTGTGCTCAGGTACAGTCAGTTATTTGCACCAAATAACTCATTGCTTAGAAATCAGTGGTGAAATACAGCTGTTTGGGGCTTCACAGGAGCTTGTGTGTCTGCCTGTGCAGGTTGGGCCTGTGTGCCTGATGTGCCAAAATCATTGCTTGGCATCTGATTGCTCCTTGGGTGATGTGGTGTGAGAGCAAAGTAGGGACTCAGCCTCACTGCCAAGATGCTGCCTGGTTCCTAAATGTGTATTACCTCCCACGTTAATGTGTTTGTGGCACCTGGCATACACACATCAGCGCAGCTGCTGAACACACCCTTCCTCCAGGGTTTGGATGTGGGTGGTTTGTTCACCTGGGTTCTCTCCTTCTTGCGAAAATTTGTGCTAATTAATTACATGCTTTCTAGAGCACTGAATTAGGTGAGTTAAAGAGTCCATAAGATTGCATGGGATAATTTTTTAATTATGAAGATAGAATGTGATGCTAAAATCACTGGTTTCTGGGCTTCCAGCCTCAGTATCACTAATTTGCAAAATGATAATGATGCATTTTTATTTCTTTTTCTAAATATGCAAATATTTCTGTTTATGCTGGTTTCCAGCAAAAGAAAGGTCTTTGCTACCAGTTTCTAGACACAGACATACAGCATTGACTCTAATATTGTAAAGTATCATTTTTAAGTAACACAATGATTTGCATTAATCATTTTGTTGGTTGACAGTAGAGTACTTTCCGATTGCCCTTGTAGGTCAGTAAGTTGGAAAGAGAGAAAAACCAGGAAGTGAAGCAGATCAAGGAGCACGAACAGCACAAAAGCACTGTGGTGGTCACAGAGCTCAAAGTCAAACTTCATGAGGACAAAATGAAGGAGCTCCAAGCTGTTCGAGAAGCTCTTCTGAGGCAGCACGAGGCTGAACTGCTTAGAGTGATAAAAATTAAAGACAATGAGATCCAGAGACTGCAGACTCTGCTCAACGCCGTGCGCGACGGGGGTCCCGACAAGGTGAAAACGGTGCTGCTCACAGAGGCCAAGGAGGAGGCCAAGAAGGGCTTTGAGGTGGAGAAAATCAAAATGCAGCAGGAAATTTCTGAGCTGAAGGGAGCTAAGAAACAAGTAGAGGAGGCTCTAACTATGGTCATCCAAGCTGACAAAATCAAAGCAGCAGAGATCAGGAGTGTGTATCACCTGCACCAGGAGGAAATCACCAGGATCAAGAGGGAATGTGAGAGGGAGATTCGTAGGCTGGTACGTGTTGCTCTTTGCACCTGTGGTTTAACTTGTGTTATTGACAGTCCAGTGCTGGACACAGCTGAGAGGATAAGGATGGGTGTTAGAACTTGCTTCAAACCTGTTTTCATTTCCTAGTATTGATGTCAAACTGTTTTTCAAACCCATTGGGATGTTTTGTAAGGAACTTCTTTATCCATGTCAGTGCCTGTTAATGTTGCTCATTGTTTCAGACATCAGGAAGAGCTCTCAGGTTCCTGACTGCTTAGAGCAGTGTTACAGAACAGTCATATTTCCTGGCCTATGGCTATTTCCTCACTGAGGATCCACCTTGGTCCGTCCCTTTCCCTGCCTTTCCCATGAACATCCCATGATGAGCCTTCATAAACCCAAGATGCTGCTCTTCTGCATCCCTGAGTCCTGCACACCCAGCAAGGCATTCAGGGGGAATCCCTCTCCATACCCACCTTGATGGCTTTCCCCTGGGCAGGGGCTGGTTCTCCTTCCTGACTCCACAGGCTCCTGATCCCAGCAGGTCCCTGGGATCCTCACCTGTCCCTGCTCCCCTGTTCCTCCTGGGCCCTTTGTGTGAGGCTGCTCAGCCTGCACTCTCCCAATCCACCATCTGAGCCTCAGGTGCAACAGCTCCAGTCTCAAAGGCAAGAGCTGCACTCTTGTGGCTTTGCAGTGTTGGAAATTGGCTGGGCAGGTTGAAATGGGTCATGGTCTTTGGAAAAGGGGGGATCCTCCTGGGGTTTAGGGGGTTTATTTCCCACTGCTGTCTCAGACTCTTGCCTTGTGAGTGCACAGGGAGTGTATCCCTGAACTGCCTCTGCCTTTCCCAAGGACATGCCAACACAGCCATCTCCCATGATGTGTGTTCTGGGTCTTGTCTCAGTATTTCTGTGATGTCACCATCGTTCTGTGTTTGCCACGCAGTGTCCTGGTGCAAACTCATCCATGTCTTTCCTAAGCCATTATCCCTTGGCTATTATCCAGATCTTAAAAATACTTTAAAATGCCCAAATTGCTTGCAGCCTGGCCCCAGATCAAAGCCTGACAGTGTGGCTGTGCTGCAGTGACCACCTGGCAGAGCCTCCTACCCCTCCCAGAGCCCAAAGGGACTGGCAGGGGCTGACACACCATTACTGGAGTGTTCCCTACTTTTATTTAGCCACCTCTTCTTTCAGACTTTAGCTTGTTAAGATTTCGTTCATAAATTATTTTATTTTTATGAAGAGAGGATGTGAAAATAATTTAAAACCAACTGATCTGTTGATGCTGTTCAAATACCCTGCAGTGTAAGTCCCTTCCTCCCTAACCATTCATCACTGATGCATTGATTTCATACATCTCAGTGAAAGGGTGGCTAATGGGCATCCTAAATAAACTTGCTGCATCACACAGAAAGTCCCCACTAATAGCCTTTAATGTAGAAGCTGTAAAATAAATATGGTCTTAGTTATAAGGAATGGAGTGGTTTTCTAAATAGCCTCTGAAAATCAAACTTTTTTTTTTCTTTTAATTGTTGATGTAAAGAATGAGATTAGCTAAACTGCACTAATGAAATTGCCTGATGCTGTGGTTTCACCAAGCCCTGAGTGCATCCTGAGTGGGTTCAAGTACTCTCAGCTCCATTGGCTCAACCAGAAACTATTTCAATGAGGGCTGCTGGCTCCTGGCACTTTGCAGGGAGGACCTGATGTTTGGGATAAAGGTTGGTGCCACCTCATAGGATAAAAGCTCTCTGTGTAAATGAGGCACTTCCCAAAAGTCTTCAGCTACCACTGGAAACCAGTGTTTCCTTCTCTTTTCAGAGAGAAGCCAACCATAAAGTGCAGTCCTCAGGCCTCACTGAGATTGCAGTGAAGCAGAGCCACACAGAGCAGCCCAATCCAAGCAGGCCCATCCATCCCACAGAGTCATGAGATCACACCTGCATCCCATGGCACTGGCAGGCAGCCAGCCCTGAGCTGCCCAAGGCTCAGCTCAGTGTTTAAAAGCTCCATGGTTCATGTACGATGCATTATGCAGCTGTTTTAATCAAGGGTGGAGTCGCCTTTGAGAAAATTTTAATTTCATGTCTAGAAAAAGAGCTATTTTTTTAGGTTTGTCAGAATAGAGAAAGATGAGTCGTGCTCATCTGGGTTTGGCTTTGCAATGGTGTGAAACCCTTTAGCACAAGGTTGTTTTAGAAGTTATTTGCCTCTGATAAGTTCAGTTCTTAATTTCCAAGTCATAGAACCACAGAATATTTAAGGTTGGAAAAGACCTCCAAGATCATCAAGTTCAGCCTTTGACCAAAGAGACCTTTTGGCTCTGCAAGTCCCTGCCAGGAGGGGGGAGATGGAGGGGGTCGGGCTGTGCTCCAGGAACAGGGACAGGAGCAGAGGGAATGACCAGGAGATGTTCAGGTGGGACAGCAGGAGCAATTCCTGCCTGGAAAGGGTGGGCAGGCCCTGGCAGGGGCTGCCCAGGGAGGTTTGGAGTGCCCAGCCCTGGAGGTGCCCAAGGCAGGACTGGCCGTGGCACTCAGAGCTCTGGGCTGGGGGACAAGGTGGGCATTGGGCACAGGGTGGGCTCTGTGGGCTGGGGGGGCTTTGCCAACCCAAATGATTCTGTGTTTCCAGGTATTTACCAAATGAAAATTCCAGCTTTCTACTGTAGTTATTGTCAGGTTCAGGGTGACTATTACCCGTGGATACAATGGCTTTGGGCCAGTCCTGTGGAGCAGGGCTGAGCATCTTGCAGCACTGTGCTCAGCACAGGACAGGGAATAGCGTGTTTTTCAGGAGTGTGTGTTCAGGCTGTTCTGGCTCGTGTGTTGTGTTTGCACATATGGCTCATGCTGTTTGTGTCTGTGCAGTCTGAGCATGAGGCTCCCCAGAGACATTCAGCTAACGCAGTTCAGCTGTCCTGGCTCAGAACTTCAGCAATGGTGCTGCAAGAGATGAAATTCCCTTGCAGATGGTAACGAGGACGTGTGACAACGGCCTCCTTTGGAGAGAATTTCTAATTCTGGTAAACTGGTTTGAAATTTTGATTTGTGCATTTTAAACCTTAAACACTTAAGGTTAAAACACTACACATGTATTTAATTGTATTTGCATGGTCAGGAGCACTCCCTGAGTTAGTGAGCACATCCAGGGGAGGCATCTTTAAGTCAGGAGTGTTCCCTGAGATTAACTGGCCTCAAAATTTGCACAATGGGGACCAGAATTCAATGTGGTGAAGAGCATTTAAATTTTAATTGGCTGTAGATGGGCCAGGAAAGAGAAGTATTGCACAGCCATGGCCACTGCAGCCTCCCTTCTCCTGGCTCCCTTATCAGAGGACTGAAAAATCAGAAAAACTGAGCGAATTAGATTTATTAGAGGCTGAGGAGTGGTTATTTTCATTTTAGATAAACTTTAGTTAAAGATGACTACAAAAAGCTTTAATAAATAACCTGCTCCAATACCTCTGTTAAGACCATTGGGCATTGACACCCCAATGGGTTCCTCATGGCAGTGCCACCCCTTAGCCAAAGAGTAGGTGGAGGTTTTCTGCACTGTTGTGAGCCTCCGTGTTCTCAGACAGAGACCCTGAGCTCCCTGTCAGACAGTGGTAGATTAGTGAAGATGTCTTATTTAAAGCGTGGGATCAGATAAAAGGGTAGGAAGCTGACTTTTTAAATATTAATTTTATCAGTGATTGATTTAGTCTTTATCTTCTCCTTTTGATTCCCTGAAGTGGTGAGAAATCCCCATATTTGGTATTATGGAGGTGGCTCAGCACTCACCCTGCACTGAAAGGTACACAGAGCATTCAAGAGGAATTGTTCCTTCTGCCAGCTGGGCATTTTTTAGTTATTTGTCATGTGACCCTCATTTACAATGGCATTTTTTCCAACTAAACCTGGACTGAAGGATTTTGTTCGTATAGTTTATTTTGGCCATCATTACAGCTACACTTAACAGGGTCAAGACTCAACCTCCTAGTTCTGATACATTCCTTTGGTGTCTCACAGGCCAAGTTTTAAAAACATTTTGCTCTGTGGTCCTAAAGAAGTTACTCTCTCCTGGGCTGTGACTGTGTTGTGCACACACCTGGCACAGGGCTTGGGCTGGTCCCTCTGGAGGAGCTGGAAGCTGCTGGCACTGGGGCTCCTGCTCCCAGCAGAGGGTCTGGGGCACCCCACCCTTCACTCATGGACTGACCAGTGGCACTGGGTGGCTGCACTGGGGCTTGGGCCAAGATGAGCTTGGAGGTGCCTCCCAACCCCAGCCAAGGCTCCCAGTTGACCTGGCTGCTGGGGGACAGGTGCCACCAGGGCCACAGGGCAGTGGGATTTATCCCTAGGGAGGGAAGGTGGATGAGCAGTGTCCCCCTGTGCCTGCACCCCCTACCTCAGGGCTGTCACCCATGAAGGCTCCCTGTCTGCTGTCACCTGGGCACTTCACCATCCCCTCCAGGGACCAGGCTGGGGACAGGTGTCCTCACTGGCTGTGACACCGTGTCCGTCGGGAAACGTGTCAGTCCCCGAGCAGCTCCAGCCAGGCAGGGAATCTCCTCTGCCTGAGCCCCTGCCCGGGGGGACTGGCTTTGATCCCGGGCACTGGGAGCTTCAAAGTCCATTTCTGACAGCATCTGTCCGTTTGCAAAGACCCCAGGAACGCTGCAGGGAGAAATTCCCTGACCAGGAACCCGCAGGCTGGGGCTGCATCAGGATGGAATTGGCACATTTGAAAGAGTCTCGGCCGGGAGTGCCCGGGCAGCAGTAGGGGACCAGCAGCCTGCACCTCGCAGGGGCTGTGCTGGTGGAATTGGCATCAGCTGTGCTCATGGGCGGGGTACAATTAGCATAGAGCATAAATATTCATCCCAGCCTCTGGAATAAGGTGGGAATATCGGCGGCACAGAGCGTCTCGCAGGTGGTTGGATGCTCCCGAGCGCTGCCGCCCCTTCCCAAGCCCTTCCCAGGCACCCAGGCAGGGGTGGGAGCAGGGGCAGGAGCCCTGCAGTGCCCCCAGCACCAGCGCAGGATGAGGCCAGGCTGGGCACCTGCCCTGGGAACCAGCTCCCATTCCAGTGAGTTCCAAGGATCTCTTGTCTGTGTCTGTCCTGAGTGTTACCGATGACTGAATGATGCTTTCCAGGGAGACACTTCCTGCCATTTGTGCTGTTTCTACAACATTTGTGTTTAGTAACGGGCTGCAAACACCAAACTGTTGTGAGTGTTTCATGTTCGGGAATGTAATGATATGAAGGAAAATGTGAATGTTGATGTTTCCTTGTGGGTTTATGAACGTTTTGTTTAGTGTTTGTTTTGGGTTTTTTTTCTGGAAAATGAACCATTAGTGAAATGCTGTGAAATGTTTTGTGTTTTCTCCAGTTTCTTTGTTCCTCCCAATTTCATATGTTGCCTTTGTTGTAATGTGTCTTTATTTTCATAAGTAGGGATCAGCTCTCCAAAATTCTGCTTATTTTGGACAAATAATCATTTGATGATGTGTTACCTTGTCATTGTTCATCTGTTGAGATTTCTCCCTGATTAGGTGTTTAGCAGAAGGACCTCAGGTGCTCAGGAGGCATCTCTTTGTTTCATTCAAAGTTGGCAGGCGCTGCCTTCATGGACATTGTTGAAAGCACCTTTAGTCCATGGCACCCAAAATACATTCTATGTGCTCCATTTGACTTTCCTGATACCTGTGGGACCTGCCAGCTCCTGCTTTTCCCTTTGCTGGGCCATGTTGGCATCCACTGAAAACAAAGTCCTTGGAGTGACTATTGATCCCCAATGCAATTTTTTTCCGGGTTTACAGACAAAGCAGAGATAAAAGCATTAACACAGTTCTCACAGGGCAAAATTGTTCTTATTTGAAACAGGTCAGGTTTAAACACTGATCATTGAAATTAAATGTCTGAAATCTCAAAAAGTGATGCCAAAAGTCTTGTGTTTATAGTGTCTGAAACCAGCTCACAGACACCTGAGGGCATGGATATGCTTCCTTTCTTTCCACAGAGTCCGTGTCTGTAAGACATGTAGTGTGTGAGCATAATTAATGCCTTCCCTCCATGTATAATGTATGTGTGTGATCCAGCTGGGAAGAGCCAGAGATCCTACTGCAGTGGGGTGCAGCAGCACAGGCACCCCAGGCCATTTGGGCTGGGATTGGGGGTTTTCCATAATTAGGCAGTGCCCAACCATCCTTGGCAAGGGTTGGATCCTGGCTGATCCCATGGGATGTGCACAGCCCCTCAGCACGGGCAAACAGGGAAGAAGAGAATTAGAGGTCGCTGGACATTTGTCATTTAAGCACTTAATGATTTTGCATAATGTTTATTATGTATAAGAAAAACCTCTCATGGGAAGGGAATAATTAAATTGCTTGCATGAGAGACTTTTGTCAAAAAAAATCATGCAATTAACATTCCTTCTATATTGTGCAAATTAAAAGGATATTTGCATTTTAATATTTTTCCATAAAAACCATGAATTCAAAATGTCCAAAGGTTATGCCCAAGAAAAATGCTGCAAAATCAGTAGGATGTTTCAGTGAACTAATCCAATTGTGATGTGAATGTGAAGTTTTAATTTTTTTAAAAAGAAATTCTGAAATGGTGATAAGAGCATGGGGCATTTCCCAATAATTTTAATGCCAAAATTCCTGCTGAAGGCGAGATGTCCTCCTGGGTGTCCCCAGGAGCAGGGCGATGTCCCTGCAGTGGTCGAGCCGCTGCTCCTGTGTGATTGTGTTCTGTTCTCCTTGTAGATGGAGGAGATTAAGTTTAAGGACAGAGCAGTCTTCGTGCTGGAGAGAGAGTTAGGGGTGCGAGCCGGGCATGCTCAGAGACTGCAGCTCCAAAAGGAGGCTTTAGATGAACAACTGTCCCAGCTCAAAGAGTCTGACCGGCATCTGAGCAGCCCCAAGCGGGAACTTCCTTATGCAAGTGGTGCAGGAGACGCTTCAGATCATTCGGGAAGCCCCGTAAGCACTTTCACGTGGTCTCACCTGAACGGGCGCCCCAAGGGCACCAAGTGACGGAATCTTGATGAGTCCTCCCTGGAGCAAGAGCTCTACCCCAGCGTGGAGACTCCACATGCAGCCCCACCGTGGGAGAGCTCTTGCTTTCTGTCGCTTTGTCTCCCGGTCGGTTTGGTTCGGTTTGGTTTTGTCAGCAGGGGGAAATTTCTCTGTTCTCTCTCTCCTTCTCCTCACTGTACCATGCTCAGCCACCCGCCTTAGTCTGACAGTTTGACACGATTCTGCCAACAAACGATGCAAATGCATTTCTCACCGAGTGATGTGTGTGTGCAGCTCTGGAGCCGCGGCGCTCGGGGCGCAGAGGGACGAGGCCGGTTATGGAGGGAAGGGGCAAGGCAGAGGTGGTGGCAGCAGGGAAACCCCCTGGACACCACTGCCCGGTGCTCTCGCTGCCAGTGGGCCACAAAGTGAATCAAAGACCTCCTCACCTGCTCTTTACTTCTATTTATTTTCTGCAATATCCAGAACATTTGATTTTAGCCACCCTTCCACAATGGCTCTTTCAATGTCACTCTGACCCCTTTCTGCTTTGGCCTTCCTTTGTTCAGATAACCCCCTCAGGTAACTGACCTCGTACCTCTGGTGTGTGCAGGTCATCCTCATTGCTGATCCTCATCAAGATTTCTTTTGCAAGAGCCTTGATTTTCTCATACAAGTGTAAAATTTGTACATGAGCAGACCAATCTATTTTATTCTTTGGCCCAAGCCTCTCCTGCACCTGTTGAATGAGGAATCCTAGACCCCCTAAAAGTGCCACCAGCACTGTGGACACTAATTTGCCTCTTTGAGTTGTACTCAACTTTTGCCAAAGACCAGAATAAGTCCTAGAGAAGGGGGAAAGTCTGTCACATTTGTCAACAGCTGTAACTTCTCTGAACAAGGAAACATCTATCTACATTCCTTTCTAATTTGATTTAAGCATTTTCACTCGAATAAAGAGCTACCTCTGTGGCTTTGCAAGTGACCTTTTAGAACCCCATAAGGGTCACAGCTTGTGAAAGAAGAGCTTTTACAATGGCACAATTTCATGGATTTTCCCCATTTGTACTTGAGTAATTTTAACATCATTTTCTTATGGCCAAGTCCTCAGAGTGGGCGATGTGTCTGAAGCTCTCAGTTCAACAGTGGCATCATTGGAACATGGCCTTCAGTTTGGATATTTTCTGTTTCCAAGTTTACATTTGTGACTTTGTATTTGCATATGCATATACATACTTCTGCATTTGCATTCTTTGTTACATCTCCACTCCTGACTTCCCGTTGGTCTCATCCTGCAGCTTTCCATAGTCCCTTGGGCTCCGCGGGTTGCACTCTGTCTGATAATTCTCTGAAATGTTTGGATTTGGGTTAAGAAAAAGTGAGCTTTGAAAACGTGCTCTGGCATGCACACTTAGGAGCAGTTATTTGCAGTTGATCTTTGTTTTAGGAACAGCAGTTGGACGAGAAGGACGCCCGGCGCTTCCAGCTGAAAATCGCGGAGCTGAGCGGCATCATCCGGAAGCTGGAGGACAGGAACGCGCTGCTGTCGGAGGAGAGGAACGAGCTGGTGAGGGCAGCAGGGCTGGGGATGGGGGACATGCTGCTGGGATGGGGGCCTTGGCCCAGAAACACCAGGGTGTTTCCTCCTGTGCTGCCTGGAAATCCTGGCTGCCCACTCTGTGTTCGGTGCTGTGCCACGTCACACTCCTCTTGGCTTGCATGGCAATGAATTCTTAAGATTGCGTGAGCTGCAATTATTTTTATTTCTTTTTAAAAATACATGCCCCATTATGGAACACTTGTTGCACAGATCGAATATCTCATGAAGGAAGAATGATCTCTTTCCAATGGAAAATACCAAGAGTTTTTGATCGGCTCTGCTTTGCATCAGAAGAAAACACTGCTAGTGGCATTATTAAGAAAATTATTATTATATGTATTGAAAAATCTCCAGAGGTGTTAATTCTCTCTTTATCTTTCAGTTGAAACGTCTCAGAGAAGCAGAAAGTCAATACAAGCCCATTCTGGACAAAAACAAACGCCTTAGTAGGAAGAATGAGGAGTTGTCACATGCCTTACGTCGAATGGAAAATAAATTAAAATTTGTGACCCAAGAAAATATCGCCATGGTGAGTGGCTGTGTACTCCTGGGAGGGGGCTGAGTGGGTCAGGCATTGTCCCAAACCTGCAGGCTCCCCAGGAAACTGTCCCCATTCCAGCTCTTGCTGAGGCATGCTGTGCTGTGTCCTGTGCCTTGGACATGTATGGTTTTACATAAACATGTAAAATGTGAAAAAAAACACAATGCAAATGTATTTTAGCCTTGAAAACAAGGAGCTCTGAAGGAAAGGAATGGTGTGAGCTTTGCAGATGTTGGTCAGATGCCTGCTCCAGAGGGGCACAGATCTCCCCTCTTTGTGCCCCATTCCTAGGAATAGTGAAGGGCAGGTTGGACGGGGCTTGGAGCAACCTGGGATAGTGGAAGGTGTCCCTGACCATGGCAGGGGTGGGACTGGATGGGCTTTCAGGGCCCTTCCAACCCAACCCAATCTGTGGTTCTATGAATCACCTTCGATTTTCCTGCAGAATCACCTCGTAGTCCCTGGGAAAGCTGCACTTGTGACTCTGCCCTTTTTCCAATGACAGCAGCAGGACTATCCAGCATATTTGCAGCCTGGATATGAGGTTCAGCAAAAGGGAGCAGGAGAGCTGCCAGGACAGCCATTAGAGAAATGCATCCCTCACTGTATAGAGAAGGGTTAGACAAGTCCTTTGGCAAAGCTCCTGATTATTTTCTATTCTGCTCTGTGGTTTTTGGTTTTCAGAGGCAAAGAACTGGAGCAATAAGGAGACCAAGCTCCTTAAATGACCTTGACCACAGCCAGGAAGAAAGAGAAGTGGATTTCCTGAGACTACAAGTCATTGAGCAGCAAAACATCATTGATGACCTCTCCAAGGTACGATGGAACTGCTGCTGTCACAGTTGACTGAGGGCAGGGCAGAGGGAGCCTGAGCAAGGGGTGCTCGGGGTCCTGGGAGCCAGTGAGCACACTGGGCAGCAGTGGGACCTGGCAGGCATTTCTTACTAGCAATTAAAGTAATCTGTGGTGTCTGGAAAAACCTTTTCCATCTGCATTGCACTGGCAGGACAGAACCATGTCTGGTAGAGCTGCCGGTGGCCACATCCAGCACCTGTGAGGGAAAGTGTCTGGGCTCCTTTAGGGGGAGGCACCATTTGGGCTGAAGATTCCTGTGTGCAGAGGGTGGTCTGCAGTCCTGGGTTTGGGGGTTTGCTTCTTTTTTAACACATTCTCAGTCTCTGGAAACAGAGAACACTAAAATCATAATACTCCTCCAGAGAATAACTTTTATTTCTTTCCTTTCTTCTTAAGCCTGTTCACTTACTGACATTATTTCATTCTTTTTCATCAGACCCTAGAGACTGCTGGCTATGTGAAGAGTGTCATGGTAAGAATGGCTTCATCCCCATGTTTGTATACTTTAAATTGCTGTCCATGGAAAGCAGCCAGGATATAATAATATTTATGCTCCCGTCCATCTCAGTTCAGCAGTGAGCTGACAGCTGTTCTCTCAATGTAGGTGTATCAGCTGTTCTTCACCAGAGAAGACACAGTGATAGTGGAGAGGAAAGCTTTAATCCCACCACCTGCCCCAATGGTGGAGAGTGAGTGTCCCCATCTCTGGGGCAGCTCTGCCACATGGGAATTTTGCTGTCATGCTCTGGGTACCCCAGCTTTGTGTCACCCCCACTGGCCTGTGCTCAGCTCCTGCCCTTGCCCGACCCCTCCCGTTGTGATCAGCACAGACCTTGGGGAGTTCAGCACTGATGGGTATTGATGGGATGTCCTGTTCCCCATGACCACACAATGAGTGTTTGACTGTCCTCTGCCACTGCTGCTCCAGTGGGATTGGCCATGGGGCTCACGGCAGTGGCACATTGTCAGTGTCCCACAGTGTCACCACGGCCTTCTACCAAGTGATTAAAATGAAAGATCCAGGGGTTTTCCCTTTAGAGGGTCCCTCTCTGCAGTCCTGGGCTTTGCCTGGGCTTGCAGTCCAGAACAGAGACCTTTTTCTCAGTTCTGTAAAAAAATCAACCTGACTCCGTGAAGAGGAAGAAATTCCTGGCTGGGAGGGTGGGCAGGCCCTGGCACAGGGTGGGCAGAGAAGCTGTGGCTGCTCCCCTGGAAGTGTCCCAGGGCAGGTTGGACAGGGCTTGGAGCAACCTCAGCTGGTGGAAGGTATCCCTGCCTGTGGCAAGGGGTTGGAACAAGGTGATCTTTAAGGTCCCTTCTAACCCAGACCAGTCTAGGATTTCACGTTTCTATGATTTCTTCTGATTGGAAAAAATTCTTGGCAGCAAGAAATGCTCAGACCTTTACCCAGGGGCACTGGGAACCTGCAGATCCTTAGAGAAGGAGCTGAGTCTCAAAGTGCTGAGTTCAAACAGCCCCTGAATTTTGCACAGTGGGGCTGTTACATGTGTGCACCTTCTGGAGGCCACCAACACCCACCAGAGCCAAGGGCAGGACCAGTCTCTGCTTCTTTCCCTGGGCAGAGAGAGCAGAGCCAGGGCATAGGCTGCAGTGCCACAGTCACCCACAGAGCAGCTCCAAGGTGACACCCAAGCTCTCAGTGTGATGTGATGCTTATAATCAGCTTTATTTTAGTTTCATTTTCAAAAATATAAAGAGCAATTGCTACTAGTATATGCAAACCTGAAAGGTGTTGGAGCAAACTAACCCATGCCTGGTGACAGTGGCTGGCAGTGACATTCCTTTTTCTGGCTTGCCCAGTGGCTCCCAGTGCTGATGAGGTTAACTTAAACAGCAGCTCTCTGCAAGCAGCTAACACATGTCTCTGGTTCTTGCAGGAACGTGATAAGCTGTTAAGGTTCAGGAAGCAGAGGAAAAAAATGACAAGAATTCCTAAGGTAAAAAACTCATTTGGATGGTGACGTGCTGATGGGCAGTGCTGGTTCTGGGGTGCTCCAGGTGTCTCAGAACACATGGGAGAATGTTCTCCTGAAGTGTCTGAAAATAGGTCCTAAGCTTAAATTTGGATGAAATGGTTCAAGGACATTCACAGACTACTGGGATATTCAGGAAAAATCCGGGAGGGGCAGGGGACTCATTTGCATCACACATTCTGAGCCTTTCCATGCTCTGCACTTACTCTGCACAACTGTGGTTGTCTTGAGGAGACAGATTTTATCAATTAACACATCTCAAAATGGTTTTCTAATGGTGCTGCCTGAAAACATGTGTACGTTGTAAATAATTCATGGTGGTGTTTAGGAACATGCAGAAATTGCCCCTTACGAGAAGCAGCGGTTGGAGCTCAGGGAAAAGGGGATGTTGGTTAATGAGAGCTTGGCAGGGTGTTAATGTAAATATCAACACTGCAGTGGCTCAGGAAGGTTTAATGCCAGGGACTGTGAGCACTCTGTGATCTGCAGATCTTCAGCATGGGGCTGAAGCTAGTGGATCTATAAATAACTGATGGAGGTTGATGGGAGATAACTCCTGTCATCCTGGACGTGCCAGCCAGGCCTTCCAGAGAGGGCCACGCTCTGTCTCTCTCTAAAGCTGGATGGGGCTTTGGCCAAGGGCCTGGAGGGACAGGACACAGGGAATGGCTTCCCAGTGCCAGAGGGCAGGGATGGGTGGGATATTGGGAAGAAATCCTTCACCTGGGAGGTGCCCAGAGCAGCTGTGGCTGCCCCTGGATCCCTGGGAGTGTCCCAGGGCAGGTTGGACGGGGCTTGGAGCGCCCCGGGCTGGTGGGAGGTGTCCCTGCCCATGGCAGGGGTGACACTGGATGGGCTTTGAGCCCCCTTCCAACAAAAACCAGTGTGGAATTCTGTGATTCTCCTTCAAAAGTTACCCAGTGCAAATTAAAACAAAAAGCCAAAATCTAGCTATGGTTTTGTAAATCATCAATTAAAAATATCTTTTGTTCTGGGAAATGTTGTCTTTGGTTTTCAAGCATTTATAGCAAATCTTTCTTTGTCACCACTCCCCTCATTCTTTTAAACAAAAAGCAATTTTGAGTAGAAAACTGGATTTCTTCAAACCATAAACACATTGCTGTAGTGGTTAAATTCACATATTCAAGTAGAACACTTGTTGAAAATCTAACTTTTCATGTAACAGTTGTGATGATGACAGAGGGGACATGGTGGCAATGATGATGGATTAAAAGGCATTTCAGTGCACAGGTCCAACCTCACACTCACTGAAAAGAGTGCTTGGCCTGAGAGAAACTGGGAGACAAATACATTTAAAAAGGCAAAAGCTGTGAGGTCACACACTGATACCCAATGACAAATATGGCAGTTCAGTGATTTGAATCATTTTAGCTGTTGTCACTGGCACAAGGTGAAAACGCTTCTGTGTGTTCACATGTGAGGAGCTGGGCCAGGTCCCAAAGAGGAGTAGTGAGGATTCCCAACAGCCTGGATCTGAGGTTCCTCCCAGGTGCCACAAAGGCACAGTTTATGGGTGTCCAGGGCCAGTGTTGTCTCCAGGCCAGGGGCTGGCAGGGTGCAGAGCTTGGCCACGTTCCCTGACCTTTGTCTCTGCCAGAAGCCAGTGGTGGAAACATTTTATGGCTACGATGAAGAAGCTTCCCTGGAGTCAGATGGTTCCTCCATCTCCTACCAAACTGACCGGACAGACCAAACCCCCTGCACTCCTGAGGATGACTTGGAAGAGGTACTCATCAAAACCCCCATCTTGTTTTGGCTTGTAACCTTGCTACTAATTCCTAATGGAACTCCTTGTCTGTTCTATCATTCCTCTCACTTCAGATCAGAAAATTAACCATTTATGTTAAATTTGATACTGTGCATGTTGGATGGTATCTCTGGATCTCAGATCTTCAGTAATTTCACAACTTTTAGCCAAGCTGGAAATGTTATATCCTAAGAATATGAAATTTACAGCAGATTTATAGGTCAGAGGTCTAAAAAGGCTGAGAAGTCGGACAACCCTTGGGAGATCTGTTCACTCAGACTTTGGCTGCAGGTTTGGGCACGTGTAGTTTGGGTCAGACCCTTCTGTTTGCCATCCCGACCTCAGCACAGGGGGTGAGGTTTGTGTTTGGGGAAGGAGCAGGAAACATCCCCTTAAAGCTCCAGGCTGCTGGAAAAGGCTGGTTCCTCACTGGGTTATGGGGGTTATGCTATTCTGGAGGCTCTGAGTGCAGGGCACACAAAGAGAATACAAATTAAAGGGATTATTATTCCTGGCATTTTGCAGGGCTTCCCTACAAATGCATTCCCTAGTGTGTGTCAGATCACTGGACCATTACATGGTTCTGGGTTTAACAAGAATCTCATAACAAACAGAAATTGCCCCTGATGAAGTGCAGCCCTTTCCCAGGCCACTGGCTGCAGGTTCCCTGCTGCCTGTTCACCCATGCCATGGGCTGTAATTAGATCTGTGCAAGGCAACCTGGAGCATCCCTGTCCCCATCATAGGAGACCCATGATGGTAACCAGGTGTGTTCTGCACTGCAGGAAAGCTGAGTGCAGTTGTGGATGTATGAGCCTGTTTATTTTTCCTTCCTGTGTGTTTCCCCCTGTTCAGCTGGTGGGGAGTTGCTGCCTGCACCCAGCAGTGTAATTCCATTTCATGTTGAGTGAAATATTCCGGTCAGCCTGACATGAAAGCATTCCATGCTGGATATTGTAAGGAGCGTGAAGAAGATGAAGGACTCCTTTCATGTTGCTGTCACCACTTCTACAAGTATTAGCTCTGGATTCACATTTTAATAATTGAGTGAGGCTGTCAGGCTTGGCTTCCTCCCCAGATTGGAAACCTTTTGTTGTTTTTAAAAGGTTGTATTTTCACCTTTAACATGATGATTTTTGCTGTTACAGTAGCAAAGGATGAGGCATCATTAGCCTGTTATATGGATGGCAAGTTTTTATCTTTCCAAGGCAGAGGATTATCTTTTTATTTCTCTATTGCATTTTCTGGAAGGAAGTGTTTAGGGTCAGAAGAGAAGTAGTCTGAGAGCACATAAACAAGATCCTGGTGCTGTGCTTCCCAAATTGCATTTCAGAAGTGACAGTTGTGGCACATTTTAGGGAAAGCAGACCTAATGCACTCTCATTGTGGCTGCAGGGCATGGCCAAGGAGGAGACGGAGCTGCGGTTCCGGCAGCTGACGATGGAGTACCAGGCACTGCAGAGAGCCTATGCCCTGCTGCAGGAGCAGGTCGGAGGGACCCTGGATGCTGAGAGAGAAGTTAAGGTCTACATGCCTTATATTGCATGGACATAAAGGGTTGGAGTAGCAGGGGAGGGTGGGGGGTTCAGCTGGGGCTGCTCAGATTGTTCTCAGGCTGGGGGTCTGCAGGGTCTCCGATGCCAACCTGGCTCCCCAGGAAGGGCTTGCTGAGGATCCACCATTGCTGCAGCTGAGTCTTGTCACCTTTGATCAGCTTAAGAGAAATCCAGAGGGAATTTTTTATGGGAAATCCTTGAAATTAAGCTCTTTTTCTATAAAAAACTAGGACAGATAGCCTTAAATTTATAATGCGTGGTGTTTAATTCCTTCTGGGATCTGAGAGATTACATGATTCCTCATAAAATGTTTAGAAGGCTTATAGCTGAGATTTTTTTCTCTTAATTAAATTGCGAAGTGCCCTGTGCTGCTCTGCCTGCCCATGTGCTCAGGCAGCCCCTGAGGCTTTAGACAGCTGGACTAAAATATTGCATTTATTCTGAGTTTGTTGTATGATACAAGGAATTAGGAAGGAATTCCTGGCTGGGAGGGTGGGCAGGCCCTGGCACAGGGTGGGCAGAGAAGCTGTGGCTGCCCCTGGATTCCCTGGAAGTGTCCCAGGCCAGGCTGGACGGGGCTTGGAGCACCCTGGGTTGGTGGGAGGTGTCCCTGCCCATGGCAGGGGTGGCACTGCGTGGGCTTTGAGGTCCCTTCCAACTCAAACCATTCCAGGATTCTATGAAGGAGTAGGCAGGACTTGCCATGCTCAGAAAGGGAAGGTGAAACAGTCAGTAAAGGGTCAAATCCTGGTCTGAGCAAACAGTTGAAGTTTAAATGAGAAATGTACCTGCAGAGCCCTAATTTGGTCCTACCTCTGTTGTGTGAAGGTGTTGTCCAGGAACACTTAGAGTAGATCAAGGTGAAATGCGTGAAGACTGACATTGCCAGAACTGATGTCTGCTCTGAGGTGTTAGGGATTGCACTTGGAAAGAAAATCACAGTGAACCAAGGCATCCCAGCTGGAAAAGTGGCTTGATTTTAGTTTTTCCATAGTGAGCAAAAAGAGAGACCAGTGCAGGTTGCACAAACAAGATCATTTTCAGTGTAAATAATGGGATAAATAGCAGAGAATTATTTTGAGGAAAGAAAATATTCTATGAAACTGTTTAATAAATAAGGCAGTTGATAATTATTAGATTTATTCTTCAGAAACCATGTCTAGGAAGATGGTGTCTATTTAAATAAGGAAGAAGTTACGAGTACAGTAAAAAATGACACATAAGTACAAAACAGGTAAGGTAGTAAGTCATGGATAAGGTACTAAAGGCACAACAACCAATGGGATTTGCCATTCTCTAATGTTATATACGTGGGGTCTGCTCTGAGCTTTTTAACTTGCCTCAGATTTAAGGGCACCAGGTGTGCTCAGGATTGTGCCATAATAGTTTTCATTTGTTTTCATGAGGAAATGGCTTTTTACAGTCCCTGTTCCAGAGCAGGGGGCTTGCTGGCTGCAGCCTGGCATGACCAGCTGTGAGGAGCCACCTCTGCTTTGCTGTTTTGTTAATCTGGATTTAAATCTCAGAATCATTTTCCCAGCTCCCAGACTTTACTTGATGCCTGGCTGATGCTGATGCTGCTCAAATTCATTCTGCCAAAGAACTTTAGAAATCACTTGTTAAAAGTGTTTGGTGTTTTAAGTATTTTCTGTACCTGAGTTAGCTTTGGCCTTTTGGAGAAAGTTGGATTTATTTTTATTTTTGGTGTATTATTTATTGATTCATTGCTTTTTTTCCTTTCTGCCCCCTGTCCCACAGACACGTGAGCAGCTCCAAGCAGAGATCCACCGGTCCCAGGCTCAGATAGAAGACCTGGAGAAGGCCCTGGCTGAGCAGGGACAGGTAACACTGCAACCAAGTCCAGCCCCTTCCCCACCTCCCTGCTGAGCAGCCAGAAATGTTCCCAGGCTCTTTCCAGCATGTGCAGTACTTTTCCAGACAAAAAACAAACAAACGAAAAGCAAAAAACAAAACTAAATGATAAACAGAAAATTTTGTTTGAGAACATTAAAATAATATTAAATCATTTCATTGTTACCTTTCCAGCATAACCTCCTATTGTTGCTGCCCATGCTGATGAACAGTGTTCTGGGCTTTGTGTGGTTTATATATCCCTCAGACTAAGAGATTCATTTCCAAATAAGGTTTATTTTGTCTGATCTTCAGAAATATGTAATTTGTATTTAGCAAAATAGAAATTTAATAGTAGACACATCTGTTTTAATGCAAATGAGTTCTTTACCTGAAAGAGTTTTCTAATCACTGGAATGTTTCTATTTGTGTACTACAGACAGTTAAGGTGGAAAAGTTTATCTTAGGAAGTTATTTTAGAAAATAATGGAATTACAGTTTCGTATGCAGGATTGTTCTGTCTTTTATGGGAGGTTTAGTGAATAGTTGCTGCTGTGTTGTGCTGAACATTGCCAGCTTCACCTACAGTGTTGGTCCTTTCCTTCCCAAGGACATGAAGTGGATTGAGGAGAAGCAAGCACTGTACAGAAGAAACCAGGAACTGGTAGAAAAGGTGTTCTATTGTTGCTTCTATTTCTATTATTCAGATAATATTTGCAGCTGAAGGGACGCAGAAGGGGCAATATTTTAATCTGTATTATGCAGCTCTGTGGAAATAATTAATGTATAATGCAAGATCCTTATAAACCTGGCAGCAAAAGTGGGTTTCCATCATTCCCTGTTGCCCCACACGTGTCCTGGTGCGAGGCCATGTGAGGTGGTGGATCTAGGGGAGAGCCCTGTGATCTCTATGGCTGGGCTCGTGTGTCCCTGCTCATGGTGCCCCCGGGCTGGGCTCAGCCCCCAGTGCTCCCAGTGCCCCCGGACTGGGCTCAGCCCCCAGTGCTCCCAGTGCCCCCGGGCTGGGCTCAGCCCCCAGTGCTCCCACTGCCCCCAGTGCTCCCAGTGCCCCCGGGCTGGGCTCAGCCCCCAGTGCCCCCAGCCCTGTCCCATCACAGTCAGCACGTGGCAAATGAGGAGTGACTCTGCTTTGTTTATGTTGCAGATCAAACAGATGGAAGCTGAGGAAGCTCGTCTGAAACATGATGTCCAAGATGTGAAGGACCAAAATGAGCTGCTGGAGTTCAGGATCTTGGAACTGGAAGTGAGCAAATGAGCGACCACAACCATGGTCCTGCCCTGGGCTGTGCCAGAGGCACTGTGGTTTTTAGAACAGTGGGGTTTGGAGAGACACACTGCACTGAGTGAGGCCAAAGGGCTTGCTGCAAAGTGCTAATAAAATGGGAAAACCCCAAACAGCCAGGGATCAACACTGATATTCTTAAGAGGTTCTTCTGGCAGTGTTATTGCTTAATTAGTTTTAAGATCCTAAAGATTGGCTTGTGCTGTAGTACATTTTACTGTTCTCCTGTCCTGAAAAGGCAAAGAGGTGAAAACAGAATGGATCATCCTTGGTAAAGAAAAATGAAAAGGAACTTTTTTCATTGCCAAAAATAATCACAAGTGTTTCACCTCTTGCTACACGTGCAGGCTATGGCTATGGCCCCTGCCTCTGGAGCCGGCTCCTCCTCTGAGGACGCCGGTTCGAATCCCGAGGAACTCGCTGTCACCGTCCGAGCTGCTCGGCCGTGACAAATGAACCTCAGGAGTAAAGGGTGTGGGGCCAGTTCCGCGCACACTGTGCCTCACCTCAAACATCCACTGCGCAGGCTGAGCCCAAGATCTTCGGTCGCGAAGCCTGGCCAACAACACCTGCAGGGGAGGAATCATGTGGCCACTGCAGTTACTCCCCTGAGCCTTCTGTTTTCTGTATCCCTGCCTGTACAGACAGAACCTGGGAGCTCTTGGAAACTCATTCTGAAATTCCCCAAAGAGGCATTAACAAAGGAGCCACTTTCAAACAAAACTTCAGTGCTGTCTGTATTGTATATATATGTTATGGGCATTCTTTTGTTGACATCTATTGCTGCCCAGAGAAGCTGTGGGTGCCCCATCCCTGGAAGTGTCCCAGACCAGGCTGGATGGGGCTTGGAGCACCCTGGACTGGTGGGAGGTGTCCCTGCCCATGGCAGGGTGAGGAACGGGATGGGCTTTGAGGTCTTTCTAAGCCAAACCAGTCTGTGACTGTGATGTGACTGGCACACCAGAGTGGGTAACCAAGGAATTACTGTCCTTTCAGGAGAGGGAGAGACGGTCCCCTGCCATCAACTTCCTGCACGGCCCCTTCACAGAGGGGAAGAGCCCCCTCCAGGTGTACTGCGAGGCAGAAGGTGTCACAGTAAGGGAGTCTCCTTTCCTATCCTCCTCTCCCTAAACAAAATCAGGTGCTCTGTGCTGACTCCTGGTTCTCCATTTCTCTCTTGTCAGGACATAGTAGTAGCAGAGCTGATGAAAAAATTGGACATTTTAGGGGATAACGCCGTAAGTGTATGTTCCTTTAATAAATTGTGCATGCTTTGGGGAATACTTGTCCTCGTGTCAAGTGAGCAAGGCTGCCTTGGCTTGGTGCTGCACCGCCTGTCCTGCCTCTGCTTTGGGCTACAAGCAGAGCATTTTCTGGCTTTCTAAGGATTTGTTACTTCTGAAGTGCCACTCAGGGGCTGAATGTCACCATATTGCTATTATTCTTTCTGTTGTTTGGAAAACAGTGTTGATGTTTAGTGTTTTCTGGCCACTGGTCACATGGTTTCTCGATTTGCTTGCTATGCATTTGCTTTCCTTTTGCATTTCAGGAGCTTGTGTGCTTTAATTTTTTCTAATAACCTGTAAACCCTTCATAGTAACCAGGTTATTAAACAAAAACTTACAACAGCAGCATGAAAAGGAGAAGAAAGCACTAAGAAGTCTGCAAGTGTTTCTTCTTCAGCAAGTGGCGGTGACTAATGACAGTCATGTGCATGGGAGATACGTGTGCCCCGTGTGCTTCCTGCTGTGCTCTCCTCTCTCAGCAGAGCCCCCAGGGCTGTGAGGGGCTGAGGAAAACAGACTCCTCTCCAGCCCAGGGTCTCAAAGTTTGAGGTCTCACTCTGGGGTCCTCCTGGGAGACCCCACCATCTGCACTGGGGCTACAGAGGGGTCCCCACTGCTCTCACAGCTCTGCACCTGGGCTGCCTCAGCTCTCTCTGTGCCTTTGGACACACTGCATACCAGGAAAACGCCATTCGAGGTCTACAGGGCAGCCTGGAAGTACCAGAACTATAAGCACTTGACAGGGGTGAGGCCCTGGCACAGGGTGCCCAGAGCAGCTGTGGCTGCCCCTTCCCTGGAAGTGTCCCAGGCCAGGCTGGACAGGGCTTGGAGCACCCTGGGCTGGTGGGAGGTGTCCCTGCCCATGGCAGGGGTGGAACGAGGTGGAATTCAAGGTGCTTTCCAGCCCAAACCAGTTTGGGATGCCATGATTCTATCCCTGCTGACCAGCACTGTCACTGTCCCCAGGCTGTGCCTCAAGTGTCAGCTCACCGCAGTCACCCTGGTCACCACCTTCCCCCTGCCCCATGGGCTGGTGCTGTGCTGGGTCCAGACACGAGAGAGGCTCAGCCGAGGGGATTCCTCCCTCCTGCTGTACCTGAGATCACAATGAAGTTTGGGTGAAATGCAGACCCCAGTTTCAGTGCTTTGTTTTTATAGAAAAGCAACAAAGATGGATGGAATAGCCAGCACCTCCACAAATGCTGCCCAAAGTCATGGCTTGGCTGGCAAAGTGAGGATTGTGCATGGGATGAGCACTGTCTTCTCTCAGTGGCACTTTGTGCTGAGCTTGATCTTGTCCTGTGTAGCTGTGTGTTTATTCCCTTTGGGGTAAAAATAGATCCAGTGTCCCCTTTTTAATTTGGTAAATATGGGAGTTTTTGAAGAATTAACTGCTATGTATGATAAGGATTTGGTACTAATATTGACAACAGCTTTTACAATACTGTCGCATTAATTTTCTCTGACTTAGTTTTCTGTTCCTCAAATGTATTTAATTTCAGATTTATTTCATACAGCAGTGGCCCAAGTAGTGGGTTAATAACAAGACACTGGGATTTGTTGTAATTGTATTTTGTTTTGATACAGAATCTGACCAACGAAGAGCAAGTGGTCATCATACAAGCGAGGACTGTCCTCACGTTGGCTGAAAAGGTAATGCCCAGGGCAGCACTCCTCAGTTCATGTGTGTCTCTCAGAGTAGGCACTGGTGATGTAGGTGATGGCTCCATCACAGAAGGCCACAGTGCTTTATGTGGAATTACACTAGTTTTTGTCAAAGTAAAGGTAACAGGCAGTGTAGACAGACATTGCTTAATTTAAAACGGTGCTGAACTAACAAGGCAATGTCAGAAGGTAATGGCCAGGCTTTGAAATACAGCTTTTTCCATCGGTAATATATAGAAAAGAAAAATACAATGATATAGTTAATTTTGCTCTTTTATTTAAAGCAGTACTGGCTGTGTGCTGGCACACCCTGAGTCCAGGGAAGCCAGGCTCACAGGGTGTGCCCTACTCAGGCTTGGCTCTGCTCTCTGTCCATGCAGTGGCTCCAGCAGATCGAGGTGACGGAGTCGGCGCTGCAGCAGAAGATGCTGGACCTGGAGAACGAGAAGGTACCGGGGGAAGGAGCAGCAGGGGAGGGGCTGGAGGAGCTGAGGTGGGGCATGGTGGGCACTGACAGCCCCTCCCTTGGTGCCCAGGAGCTGTTCAGCAAGCAAAAGGGCTACCTGGATGATGAGCTGGACTTCAGGAAGCAGTCCCTGGACCAGGCTCACAAGGTGAGGGACGTCAGTCTTGCCTGAGTTGTGACACCTCGATTAACTCACCTTGTGTGACGTGTGTGGTCTGTTCCCTGGGGAAACTCTCTGCTCATGGAGTGTGACAGGCTGAGTGTTAACCAAATCCTCTGCACCCTGGGCTGACAGTGAGTTCCTCATGAACAGAATTCCCTGGGTTTGGGTGGCCCTTGCAGGTTTAGGACCTTAACATTAACTTATTCAACATAAATTTTAATTCACCAGAGGTTTCAGTAAAGGACTGATAAGAAAATGTTGTTTTCAATAACTTGTCTTTTCTTTCCAAAACAGATATTTTAGCCTAGACATTTACTTGGATCTTGGATTACAGCCTCTGTAACCAAAGCAGCTGGAGGGATTCTGGGATTCTGTAAATTTGAAAAGGAACTGCCCTTAGGTCAGGTTAATCATTAGCTGATTCTAAGTCATTTCACCCATCCCTTCAGTCATGTTTCCTTCAGTGAGGGAAAAGTTTAATATATATTCACAAAAGACAATTGCACAAGTTTTCATCCCGATTTCATTTTTTCAGTTCTGTGTAAACCTTGAGCACAGTTAACACTTTCTCAGGAGTGATAATGTTTAGGCCTGATCTGGATCCTGTTGTCTATTTGTATCTCAAACCATTTGGGGGAGCTTTTACTCCATAGACTTTGCCAAATGCTGAGCTGTGTCTGGCACCAATGCACAGTGGGTACCCCGGGGACCACATGAGCCCCTTCCCCTCCAGTCTCAGCCTCAACACCTTACACTGGAAGTTCCCTGCCCATGGCAGGGAGTGGAACAAAATGCAAACGCAGCCTGCAAGCAGCAGAAAGCTTTGTTCCACCCCACAGTTGGAGTGGCAAAAGCTCTTTGCTTTATAAAATTCTCTTCACTTCCATGTTTCCTTTGTGCCTCTGGAGATGGGGAGCTGCCAATGGCCATCCCTCCTGAACTGGAGCCAACAAGATTACCAGCCAGAGCTGCTAATCTGTCTGCACAGCTCTCACTCCCTGTGGCTGCTGGAGGGGAATTCTGCTCCAAGGAGCACTTGGTTCCCACTGCAGCTGTTCTGGAGACTGGGAATGTCCCCCCACTCTTCTTCCTTCACAAGTCAGTACAGTCAGAGAAGGATGATGGTTGTGTACATGAGTCCATGTCTCAAATAACAGTGTTTTGTTGGGACAAGGTTAGTGAGGGTGTTGGTGGTGTTTTCAAAAAGGGAAAGCAGAATCTTCTCCTGACATCTGGTGTGATCTTCCCCATGGAGATGGGTTATCATCAGTAGTGCAACTCCTGCCATGATGTCATTGTCCTTGGGAGTGTGTTCTGCTGTCCTGGCTCTGCTAAGCCATAGTGAGGAAACACCACCAGCAACCTCAGGTGGAGAAATGTGATTTTGAATTGAGCTGAATTATCACAACAGACCCTGGAGGGATTTAAAAACTGTGTGGGTGTGGCACTTGGGGACATGGGCTAGTGGTGGCCTTGGCAGTGCTGGGGAATGGTTGGACTTGATGGACCTTGAGGATTTTTCCAGCATCAATATTTCTGTGATTCCATTGCAGTGAAGTTTTCCTGTCGCCAGGGGGAACTCTGCAAGATGCCCCCAGCTCTGGAGAGGGTGTGCATAAGTGCCACCAATTGCTGCCTTTTTTCTTGCTCTGTATCAAACTTGCTGTAAAAGATTTCAGCTCACTTTTGTCTTGAGAGAATAGCATTTCTCTTGGATTCTAAAGCAGGAGACATTGTCTGGCAAGGACACCTGCCCTAGGAGGGTGCCAGGCTCAGTGACCCCAGGGAAACATTGCTATTGCTTATTTCCTACACATTCTCCATCTCAGTGAATCCAGAGGGTTCATCTTTCTGCATGTGAGAGGCCTTTCCTGACACAGTGAAGGTTCTGCACCCTGAGACTGCTGGAACAGCCCAGCTCCCAGACAGGCTCATTTCCTTGAGCATGGAGACTCTTGGAGCTGCCAGCTCTGCCAGAGGAAGGGCTGGGAATGCCTTCCCGTGAAGCATTTTAGTTGGCTGGTACAAAATCTGCAGGCACAGGGCAGGGAGTTGTTCCTTCCTGGCAGGAGCATGGGCTGGTCCTGCTGTGTCCTCTGCTGCTGTGAGCTGGAGCGCTGGGAAAGGGGAACTGAGGGACTGAAAACTACATGTGAAAAACATCTGTAACTCACAAAATTAGTCTTCTTTGAATGTCCCTTCTCCCTTTCCCCCTTTCCTTCCTTTTTTTCCTTTTCCCTTCTGTCCCCACGGCCATCTCCCATCCCCAGGAAGGAGAAGATGACTCCCACGTGTTTGAGGAGCAGACTGGGCTGGGCCCAGGGGCTGTCCCAGTTCCAGTGCTGCTCAGAGCCTCACGGGATAAAGGCAGCCTGAAGCATTTTCCCTTTGGATGGGGTTTCCTGCGCTGTCCTGTGCACGAGGCTCAGCACGCAAACCCCTCCACCCCTTACCAGGGTCGGGTGTTCAGTTCCTCACAAACTCCTCACCCCACCAGCGACAAGGTCGAGCTGACAGCCTTATATTGTTTTTGATTAGCAAATTCTGGAATTAGAAGCCATGCTCTATGATGCCCTGCAGCAAGAAGCTGGAGCCAAAATTTCCGAACTTCTTTCAGAAGAGGAGAAGGAGAAGCTGAAGAGCGCCGTGGAGCAGTGGAAGCGGCAGGTGATGAGTGAGCTCCGCGAGAGGGACGCCCAAATCCTGCGGGAGAGGATGGAGCTCATTCAGCACGCACAGCAGGTGGGCACAGGGGCAGGGCCGCGGGGATCCGGGCTGGGATGGTCCCTGTGAGCACCAGCATCTCCTCCCAGAGCCGTCCCACAGCGGGCTGGTCCTGGGGCATGTTGGCCTTGGGTAGCCCTGCACACGGGGCATCTTGGTTTTCCTGACTTTGTCACACACAGTGACGTTCACAGAGGACTCACCTGTGGCTTAATACCTGATTTATTTTTGGTAGAAGCACAGCACGCCCAGTTTATATCCCCCAAACTAATGCATCTTCTGGGTACATCTGTATTTGGTTGGTTAATAAATATTTTTTTATTTGACATCTGACAGAGAATTAAAGAGCTAGAAGAAAGAATTGAAGGCCAAAAAAGACAAATAAAAGAGTTAGAGGAAAAGGTAAGGTCATGCAGCTGGGACAGCTGCTGTGTGTGCACATGACCATTATCCATTTCACCTGGGCTAAAGAAATGTCCTCACTGGAGCTCATTTGTGCAGTGCAGAGAGAAAATGAGAGAGCTCCAGGATACTAGTTTGCACTTGCACCAATTCCTCTGGGAAGGAAAGGTTGACTGGTTGAGTCTTTCCCTCTGTTATCCCTCGGTGGAGTCCAAAACATGGGACTCAGCAGGAATGGGGGTCCATCTGCCCTGGGAAGGGAGACAGTGAGGCCTGAGGTCGGCAGGTGCTCTGGGGAAGGAGCTGGGATCTCTGCTCCCTCCCTCCCATCTCCAGCATCTCCCTGTGCAGCTGCATGGACCAGCCTTTCCCAGCAGCGGGAATGAGGGGCCTCGCTGTCCTCCCCTCACCTGCAGCTGTCACTGCCACCACAGCTCATGTCACTGGGCTTTCTCCAGTCACAGCTGATGTATTTGACCCCAAAATTGCCCTCAGCTGAACACACCCATCCCCAGTGACATGGCCACGGGAGAGCTTGGTCGGGTACAGCAGGAGCTGAGCTGGACTTGCACCTGAGACTGAACCCAAACCTCAGCAGGGTTGGGTTTGGGGTATTTTGAGGTGTCAGAAGAACTCAGCTGAAGTTTTCCCTCCCTGTTTAGCCTGAGCCTGTGGCTGGGCTGGGCTCAGGAGGGCAGGGGTTGACTGTTGTCAGTCCAAGGGACACGGGGGCTCTGGTGAGATGAGTCGAGCCCCAAACCTTTGGACCCAACTTCACACTCCATATTTCCTCTCACCTGAGAGTTTCGTTGCACTCTGTCTGTAACCTCAGCTTATTTCTCAGCTAAACACACTGTAAACTCTAAATCTCTTTCTTCTCTTCCATTTTTTTCCTCTCTTCCCTCCCCTTTTCAGTTTTTATTTTTGTTTTTATTTTTCTCTTTAGCTTTCATTCTTTGGTCATAGTCCTTCAGGCCACATGCACAAGGTAAGTCCTCGGGTCACCTCTAGTCTCTCCTCCTCTTCTCATGAAACATCAGAGCCTTCCCCTTGCTGTATCAGTAGGACTGAGGAGTCTCCTGGGCACCCAGAGAACCCAAATATGGGAATCTCTAAAGCCTTTAAAACCCATGAAATCTGGGCACCAGCAGATAAACACTTACCCAACAGAATTTTCTTCTTTGGAGGGAAGGACAAGGAAATGGGAAAATTAAGCCAGCTTAAAAGCAAGGAAACTTCTAGTAAACCAAGGAAAACACCCAGTCGGGGCTTATTGCCCTGCCTGCATCAGGGGTTGTTCCAGCTGATCCTTGATGGCAATCTGTGGGAGCCTCAGCCCCTCTCCCTCCATGGCCAAGGTCTGGCCCACGTGCAGCCTGTCAGCTTGTCCTGCCTCCAGAGGGGTTTGGGAGAGCATGGCCTTTGTGAGGGGGTGGTCCTCCAAGTATTGTGCCAGAGGGGCCCAGGTACTCCCTGAATCCCCCTTTCCCCCGTGTAAATGGGGGATAAATTGCCCTGTTTCTGTTTGTGCTGCCAGAAATGACCATGGCATAGATGGCATTGAAGAAAACACTCCCCATGTAAATGGAATATAATACAAATCCTTGCTTATTAGTTGTACAATTCAAGACATAATTATAAATGGAGCCTTACAGAAGTTTCATGCGTGTTGTTTTTGCCAAGATGGGCTTTTCTTTAATCCTTGTTTTTATATCTTGTTCCAGGCTACTGAGGGAGCTACAGCTGCTCCTGCTGTTGTTCCCAGGAAGACAGCCCTGCTTCCCAAGACCGAAACAGAGACATTGCCCTTTCCACCCCCCCAAATCTTTCTCATACTTTGCTACTGGCAATGGAAGGTGCAATCCTTGTGACCCTTTCAGACCCTTTGGACCAGGGTGTGTGGAGATCCCTGCACTGGCCGTGTCCACACCATTGAAATCCCTGATGGAGCATTTGGAAAAGATAGAACTAAGCTGATAAAGAAAGCCAAAAACTCTCCTCCTCCCTCTCCTACAGCCACAGGCTCCTTCCTGGAGTCCTGGCCCTGCTGCTTGAACCAACCTCCAGTGGAATCCTGGCTCTGCTGCTGGACACAGCTCTGGGCTCTGTCAGGAGCAACAGAACTAATTCAGATACACTGAATTATTTTCATTCCCTGCTGAGCAGGTGGCAAATTGCTTCTGTGTAGAAGTGCCCGTGTCCTGTTTGTATGTCCCACATTTATATTTGTTATCCATAGTTCTTTAAAAATCTCTCTTGAAAGAAGATTTTAGGAAGAGTTCCAGAAGAGTAACTCATGAAAAGATGAATGAGTGAAAATGAAGTGGTTTGTTCCAAGGTATTTCTTCATAACACAGTGTGCCCCATGGTTTGTTGGATATCCCATGAGCCCAGTTTTAGGAACAACATGAAGCTACATTCAGGAAATGAAGCTGTAATGTTAAAATTTTTTTTGAGTTTTCAGTAAACTGTGATGAGAAAAGTTGCACAACAGTTTATAATTTGCTGTCCCTGAGTGATGACCAAAGGCTAAACATCATCCCAGCAAAAAGTTCAACATGGGAAAGAGTGCACTAAAACAATTATCCCTGATCTACACATGCTGGGCTGGGGGAGGCAGCAAGAGGGAGCAGGAGATGTTGTCACCTGAAAGATGTCACCTGGAAAATGGCCTCACCCTGGGGAAAGGGAGCACAAGTCCCACAGATCCTGAGCCCAGGAAGAAAGGTGAAGAGGGAAAATCCTGAGTGACTGACCACATGGGCTCTGCAGCTGAGCACAGACCCCCGGGACTGTGGGGCACAGCCAGGAACAAGCCCCTGTGCACAGCCATGGCCAAGATCCCATCCCTGGGAGCACGGGGCAGGAAGGACATAGAGCTCTGGGCAGGTAAGATGGGCTGGAAAACTGGAAACCCCCTTATTGTGGGATTCTGTGAGCTCTGGAACTCCCTCACCTGCTGGTCACTCTCACTTGGGTTGAAATGCTTCAGATGATAACAGAAAATATTGAATTTGGTATTGCAGTTACCAAAGTCCTTATTTAAACAATATTCATTTATCTCTATTTTGCTGCAGTGATTTAGGTGTTGAATTTCAGTGTGATATAATCACAAATTCTGACTTTATGCTTTTAGATCAGTGGTCACTCAACACAGAATTACTGGGAGGTAATTAAATACTCTCAGGTTTGTATGGACAGCAAGCAGTTGTGCTGCTTTTAGAAATACGTGTTTAAAATGCAGGGGATGAAAATATTTTTCATTTTGCATTGAAAACACAAATAGTAATCAGAAAAGTATTTGAATTCTAATACAAAATTCACTTTTTTCTGATTTGTGCTGGTAATGAGTTACTTGGCGGGTGACAGTGGCAGTGGTCACCCCTGCACTGTGCAAAACTCCTGTTTTTAGGAACATTGAAGGATCCAGGGGTGTTTTGGGGGGAACTGAATGGGGTCAGGCAGCTGGCAGGTTCCAGAGAGTGTTCCCAATCCTCTGTGCCCATCAGTGTCACACCAGTCCCCAGGGGGCTGGACTTGCCAGGGCAGTGAGATCTATGAATTCAGTAACCCAAAAAAACCTTAATCCCTCAAAGGAGAGAAACAAAAATGCTTTGGCTCATAATTAATTGGGGCTCCCTGAAGTGTCTGTTGGACAGCTCCTCAACAGGAAGTTAGATTTCATGTAAATGTTTTCTTTATTAAGAATGTGTCTTTTAACAAGAACCACTGAGATCTTCCTGAAGTGATAAAATAGAAAATCTTTTGCCCTTCTGGGCATGACACTGTGATGTGTTTTCTCAGGTGCCCAACCTATTTCCTGAGCTGGCCCAACCCCAACCCCTCCGTGCCCACAGTCCTGCCCCAGCTGAGCCTGGCACGCACCATCCTGAGCCTTGGAGCAGCCTGGTCTGTGGAAGGTGGCCTTGCCCAGGGCAGAGCACGGAGTGGGATGGGATGGTCTTTCAGGTCCCTTTCAACCCAAACTCTTGTGGGATTCTCTGAAGTGTGGCACAGGGATCATGGCTGGGTGTGCACAGGGTGCTGGGGCAGATGGGACAGTGGTGTCTGAGGTGACACCAGCACAGGAGCCCAGGAAGGGCTCAAAGTGCCTTTGGCTGGCTTAGTTTGCAACTGCTCAACTCCTCAGCATTATATAATATTTTTATATAAATATTTGTGTGTGCCTAGGTACATAAATATGTGGGCTATAAAGATACATAAATAGAACTGTGAACATTTGTATAAACACAGGTATATGCAGGCACTGAGAAAGCTGCAAATTCGAGTGTTTTATAAAAGTATTGTTAACACACCAGATTTATGCATTCGTTAGGCACCAGGTTTTAATTCCACTACAAGTTAGATCTCCTCTCTGGATGGAAGGGGACAGCAGCCAGGTAGGGGGGTGGGCACCAGGGGGTCCCATTGCAGAGAATCCATCAGTGGGAATCCCACTGGAGGGTGCTGCAGCCTAAAGAAACTGGGAACTCTGTGTCCTGCAGGATCATAAACCGCTGCTTTACAGGCTATTTTATTCTTCTAATAAGTTCTAGGCTCTTAATTATTTTTAGTGTGTGTTTAAGTAATTTTGGAGACTCCCAGGGATCAGTAGCACTCACCTATATCCAAGTAAGTCACCTGTCAGTTATCCAAGAGAAATTCGTATCGATACTCTTACATTTATAAAAGAGGCTTGAGCATCCTCATCCCCCCCACACCCCGATTGTCTCTGTTTAATTAAAAACTCAACATTAATTTTAATTCCATTTGATGTTTGTTTATTCAAAGGAAATAACATCTGGGGTGTGCTGCAGCCCAGGTTTGCATCAGGAAAATCTGTGCTTGATGCACCAGCTAGTACTGGAGTGCCTTACACTGGAATCCTTTAGGAATTCATCAGCACATGTCCACACACTCAATCCATCAAATCCTAAACAATTCTGGGGGTTACATCTCAGCACTAATGCATCTGGCCAAAAGGCTTTCTGGCTCAAGGTGTGAACCCCTGAGCCCCTGCAGGTCGTCAGGAGACCTGTCCCTCAGGCTGGAATCCCCCAGGACATGATGCTGTTGGCCTTCAGGTGATCATCTCCTCTGTTCCCAATGGTTTGCTGCCTACCAGCCCCTGTCCTGCTGCACCCCCTGTCCTGCCCCAGCCCTGCCACCACTCCATGGGATGTGGACACTGGCCAGGCCATGCCCCTTTATAGCTAAATGTGGTTCCCAAATATGCTGCGGAGTGTGTGTGCCCCCAGTGGGAGCGTGGAGAGCTCGGTGCCTGGCCTCGGAGGCGGCGGTACCTGCTGTGTCTGAGGGGAAGGAGGGGCTGCCCATCACTGCCGCACAATATCTGCTGTAAATAAATTCCTTCTGATAAATGCACACGAGCTGCCACCTCTTGCTAACCTGGACTGACTGGCACAGATAGAGTTGGAAAGACCAAACTAGGTCCTGTACCCACCCTTAAACACCCCCTCCTTGAGAAGGGTCGCACCTGGGTGGGATCCACTTTGACACATGGATGTAAAGGTTTCCTACTGGTAACAAAAGATGTTGCTGTAATTACAATTTAATTACTTAATTTGAATTAAAACATTGAAAATATGAATATTAAAATAATATTTTTAATGTTTTCAGTGATAGAAGGAGGGAGAGAAGACTATGGCAGGGTTCTGGAACTAGATGATCTTTAAGGACCCTTCCAGCCCAAGCCAGTGTGTATTCCATTGTTTTAACCCCAGACAGCAGGTGCAGTGGGATGGGGGCTATTTCCTCAAGAGGAACCCACAGAGTTCCAGGGGGGTCACCTCCCTCAGCACCTATGCAGGATCTGTCCCTGTGAGCCTCTCTGTTTTATAAATAATTCCTTTCCTTTAAATCACTTTATATCTTGACCTGTTGAACAATGATCAAATAGTTCTGTGTTCCTGGTGTACTCCAGTGGTCTGCAGAGGTTGGGGTATTTCCGAGGTCACCAGCACATCCTTCCAGAGAGGATCCACAAGGGAAATCAGGAGCTATTGGAGCTGAAATTCCCTATAAGCTTTCATCACCAGCCCTGTATGGTGAACTTGTGCATTCAAGAAGGGGCTGGAAATTACTTCCCTCACAAGGGCACTAACGAGTTGCATCATTAGAATGCTAATTGGCAAATCTTTGCTGTGCAGGGTGACCCCAAACATCTTTGTTTAAAAGGAAGTGTAGGGGAAATTCAGGCTGTCAAGGAGACTCCCACTGAGCAAAGGCAATCCCGGGAAGGCACAGAGGAATTGACTGAAATTACTCCCTTTTACTTTGCTGTATATCTTGTGGATTTCTTGTTCTCGATGCAGAGCAGGATTTGGCTCAACAATAATGAAGAGATCTCCAGTGGGTTAATAATCGTCAATTTATATAAAAGCTTAGGTGTCTCCTTGCCTGGTGTTTCTGCTTCGCTGTCTCAGGGGCTGTTCCAGACTGAAATGCACAGAAATGACAATGTCAGTCTGAATTTATGGATGAGACGGGATGAGATGGAGGCCCTGGGGCAGGAGGAACGTCGCTGGTGCTGAAGGACAGCTAAGCCAGGTCTGAGGCAGAGCTGGAGCTCATCCTAGGCCAGGCAGAGCCTGCTCCTTGTTGGTTTGCCAAATCCCACGGGAAAACACTGACACAGATCTGCTGAGCTTCTGCTTCTAAGCCAAACATCTGGTTTATTATAGCAGAAGCTTCTGGTTGTGCTTCCTGGACAGATTCAGAGAGGGCAGGACCTGGGACCAGCCTTCTTTGGTCGTCTCAATGACCAAGCACCCCTATTCCTATATTGTTGTAGGGATGTCATACAAAGCACAGAGTCCCAGAATGGTCTGGGTTGGAAGGGACCTTAAAGACTACCTTGTCCCACCCCCTGCCATGGGCAGGGACACCTTCCACCAGCCCAGGCTGCTCCAAGCCCCGTCCAACCTGACCTTGAATCATTCACGGGGTGTTCCTGTGTCTGTGGGAAGCAGAAAAGAGCTTTTCCAGAGTGCAGGTATCCTGTAGATTTGTGCTCAGCAGCAGCAATTTGGTGTCTTGTGTGCTTCCCCTCAGGACACCAGTGCCTCCCATCCTCAGCTTGCTCTCAGAAAGCAAGCTCAGCCTAACTCTGTGCAGAGCTGAGATTGGCAGGGTAAGAGCCCGGTCCACAAAGCTGGGTTAAAGATAATCATTCATTTTATCCTTTGTTCCCCAAGCATAGCAGGTTCCGACTTCATCACATCTGAAGAGTCCTCCCCCTTAATCTGGATCTTGCTGAATTCTCATAAATATTAAGGGCATGTATTTTTGTAATGTACCAAACTCAGTGTTAGCCCGAAGAATTAATTATCTGGAAAATCTATTATAAAGGGAGCTTAAAAAAAAAAGGCATTATATTTGTAAATTAATATGTTTGTATACACACCCCCCACCCCCCGTATATTTATATAATTACATTCTCATGTGCACAGTGTTAATTTGCCAGACTTGCAGAGGTCAAAGCCTTTGGGGATGTTGTTACACTGATATGTAACATCAAAGGAATTAGAAACACGTCTTTCTGAGTATCCTGTAGCAAAAGTTACCAGGAGCCTTTTCTTGCCTCCTGTCAGGGAACTCATCCTTTCACTTTGGGTAGAGCCAAAATGCACAACAAAACACCTAAATATTATCTGAAGGATCAAATCTTGAGCAGAAATGCAAATTAACCAGATGAAACAATATTTTTATGACTTCACAATGCTGATGGCCCAATTTTTCATAAATTCATAGTCTTTATTCCTGAAGATTTCATACAGTAGGACTAAAAAAGTGGTGCAGCTGTTTGATGGTATTCCACGGATCAGCGTCCACTCGATGACCCTTCTGGTCCCTTCGAAGCTGAGACATTCCATGGTTCTGTGATCTCATGGATAATATCTGTCATCTCCAATGCTGCTATAAGATCATACATAAATGCATAAAAACATACTGTGAATATTTTGGATTGAGATATATTGGGAAGAGTCCCAGATCTGAAGATTTTTGGTTAGATAATTAGGCGAGAAAAAGGAATATTTGACTTACTCTTGGCCATTATTGGCTATTAGGATTTTGCATTGTCTAGTCTTAAACTTCTGTTTTTCTGGGTTTAGTCTGGTTTGTTAAAGACACATAAACACAGGGTGGCTGCTGCCCAGCCCCAACCAGGTACCTGTGCCAAATGACCCCAGTAAGTTACTGATGCCTGTGGAATGAAAAGGGGCAGGTGGCAGAGGGAGCATGTTCACCTGTGGTTCTCCTGGAGTCACTGTCCAAGTGCAGGAACGTGTCAGGCAGATGTTGTAGGTCGGACTGAGTCCTGGGGGGAAAACCTTGCAGTGGCTAATCCTGCCCAGTGCAGATCTGGGCTGCTTGGGGTCAGGGAGGGGACAGCCAGGCTGGGGGTGCACTGAGAGCAGGGTGGGTCCATCCTGACCACCCTGGAGAGGGTCATGCACAGGTGGCCTTGTCTGCACAAGCCTGTGCTGTGTGTAGGTCTGGGTGTCATTCTGCTCCACTAAAACCAGTTTTTCTCCACAGAGCTGCTCTTCAGTGCAGACAGGGAGGGAGCTGGGGTGCCCAGTGATGTGCCTGCCCTTCCAGGTCAGCAGCAATCCCACAAACCTCCGCAGGGAAAGGAGAACATGTCCAAGTAACTAAGTCTGCACTGGCCTCATGCAGATCTGTAGAGGCAGACGGAGGAAATTCGGTTCTGTCAATGGCTCTTTCTGAAGACACATTGCCCCGGGGGGCACTTTCCTCCTTGTTATAAACAAGAATGTTATAAACACCTCGGGGATACAGCAAATGGATGAGAGGAGTGTCAGGACAGCTGTCCCAGAGAGCCCAGCCCGTGGTGTGGCAGCGCTGGGATGTCATGGAAGCGCAGGGATTGTAAAATACTGATTTATCAAATCAAAGCCACTTCTCAGCCTGTGCTAATTGTACCGAGAGCACTGGTAGGGTTGTGGAGGCTGTACATTCAGAGTGTACCGCATCTCTGGGAGTGTTAATTGCAGCTGTGTTTCCTAAACCCGCCGTGGTGAGGTCCTCTGGGCAAGAGAAGGATGTTCCAGTGGGACTGAGCAGTGCTGTCACCCGGAGACCCCCCGGGCTTCCTGCCGGGGTGGGACGGGGGGCTGACGTCCCTGATCCCACCCTTGGATGCCTTTCCCCGGGAGCAGGTGAGAGGGAGGCCAGGGTGTCATCCTGCATTTCCTGCCTTAGTGCCACGTTTTCAGCTTGACTGGTGCCCATCCTGCTGATCTGCCTTGTGCCAGCAGTGCAGCCCCCCTCCCTGTGCCCAGGGGTCTGGAACAGGGAACAGTGCTGGCAGTGACCCCTCTCCACAGGGGGTGGTGGTCTGCTGTTTCTCAGAGCTGTTTCTTTATTTGGTTCCTGGCCCTTCAGAGCTGATGTTCAGGGGAACCAGGGGGTGCTTTATTCCCTGCTGGATTGTGTAATTATGGCTTCACACTGTAGGGAAGACCTGGCCATGGATTTGGCATTGGAGCACATGTTCTGGAAGGAACCAGAAATCATGGGAAGGGCAGTGGTCATGGCCCCAAGGCTGCCAGAGCTCCAGGAGCTTCTGGACAACACTCTCAGGGACAGGGTGGGATTGTTGGGGTGTCTGTGCAGGGCCAGGGGTTGGACTGGATGGGCCTTGTGGGTCCCTTCCAGCTCAGGATATTCCATGATTCTGTGATTGTGAGATACCTGCACGTGAGCAGGTGTGGACAGGGAGGGCTGCTGGAGCTGAGCAGCAGGTGACACCCCACCATCCCACCACCCCTGCCCTGAGAGTGCCCGAGCTCCAGCAGTGCTGCTCGTGCCACCAACCCACTCCTGCTCCTCTTTCCATTGGGAAAGGACACAAAATCCATCCCTGCCTGCCCAGGCTGAGTGGAGCTGAATGGCTGCTTTGTCTGCAGTTCTGCCAGCAGCCCCTCTCACAGCACATTCCTGATCCCAGCTGCTCCTGGAGACACTCCCAGCCCGAGGATTTATGTCCTCAGTGGTGTTCCAGCCCTTCCAGCTGTGGCAGCAGATGGATGTGGTGCCATAAGGGATTCCAGCCACGAACTCACTGCCCAGGCCCTACAGACACAGTGTTCTCTCAGGGTTAACTGACAATGACATTTATAAAATGCCCATTACTGCAAATATAGGAGACAAATATTTTAATTGAGAATCCCAGAATGGTTTGGTTTGGAAGGGACCTTAAAACTCATCTCATTCTAACCCCTACCATGGGCAGGAACACCTTTCAGAATCCCAGGTTCCTCCAAGTCCCATCCAACCTGGCCTTGAACACTTTCAGGGGTGGGGCAGCCACAGCTTCTCTTTCTTCTCTTATTTGCTTTTGTTGCGGGAAAAAAAAAAAAGATGCTATTTATGTGTGCAAAAAAATAGTGATATTGACTAATCTTCTATATATTACACAATATGTAAATATATTTTACAGCTATTGTACCATATTTTCCAACACCATAATGACTGTCTTCTAACAGATTTGTCTTTTTTTAAAGGGATTCTAATACTATTTACAAATTACATGAAAAGTATATGTAAATTTTCATGTTCTCTCATATGCACCATGGACCCATATGAAATACCCCCAATAATTAGGGGATGATACCAGCAGTTAACCTAAGCCAGGTTACTAAAGGACACAAGTAACAGTTTTTAGTGCAGAATCAGACATTTTGGTAATAACACTGCAGGCTTAAAATAGATATATTTAACCCATTCTGGTGGGAGCACAAGAACCACGGCTGTGCTGCCACATGCTGCGTTTTGGGGTGGGTAGGAGTCATTAAATAGTTTTAATTTTAAATATTCTGCTCATTCTTTGTTACACACTGCTTCACAATCCAACATGAAAAGAAAATACTGTAGGCTGCTGTGCACATACGTATTTGTGTATGTAAAATGAGCAGTAGCAAGATTTTATCACAAATAAATTATTTGTAATGGAAGGAAACAGCTTTTTAAAACCCTGCCATTAAGCCTCAAGGGGCCAGCACTGTTTTATCCTGTAGCAGAAGCAATTTGTAGCGTGTCTGTGTCAGAATTGCTCCCATCTCCGTTGGGAAAGGACAGGTAAAGCCTAATTGTGGTGGCAGAGCCTCTGGCATTCCAACTCTAGCACAGGAGGTGATGCCGGAAACCCAGCCCAGCACTACGTGTGCGTTATTTGTGACACAAAACTGTGCAGAAAAGTGACCAGAAAAGGTTAAAACTCAGCTGTGCTGGTGGTTCCTGGCAGAGCAGCGACGGAGGTGACGGGCACAGGCTCTGGCAGTGCCCCACATCCCCAGCCCACCTCCCCCAGGCCCTGGAGATGCTGGGAAGCTTCGGGGGCCCAGGAAGGGCGTTTCAGATTCCAGCCATAAATATTAATGAGGTGAAGTGCTTTCATGCTCGTGGGCAGTTCGCAGCCTATGCTCACAGGGTTTGTCAGTGTAAATGGATCGGGTCGGTAATTTTCCTTCTATTGGTAGATTTGACAGTCTGATGGCAGGAAACCCCCAAAAGTTTCCAAACTAGTACAGTTAGGAACAAAAGATACCGCGGATATGTTCACTGGGATGCCCTGTGAAACAGTGCTCTTAGTTCTTCAGTAAAAATTAAGAATTCAGTAACAAAGTAAGTGACAGTGAAGGGCTGCTGATCGCTGAGATTCTCAGAGCCAGTAACTCATCCTCCTGCCACAAGAGCCATGGGAGTGTGGTCTCAAATGCAATCAAGAATCTGAGTTTTTACAGAGACTAGTTTTCACTCAGTAGAGGATTACCTGGGTGGTCTTCACACCCTCATCCTGCTCACACAGGCAAAAATAACATCTTCAAAAATCAGGTGCCTTTTGCCCAGGCTGGGCTTACAGCTGTGATTTGTCTAAGTGTGTAAAGATATGTAACTATTATTACCCTGATCTTTAGCTGCTGTAAACCCCCATAGTTTCATTGCAGCCAACAGAGGGTTTCCTCTTTCTCACCAGGAAAGAAGGGAAAAGAAAAAAAAGTGGTGTCCCCTGTTCCTCACTAGTGACCTGCCCCATCATCTTCCCTGACAGAAAATGTTCCCCATTCCACAGAACCTATTGGAACTAAATGGCCATGGTTTTTATGTGTTTGAAATGGTCAAATAACCCATCTCAGTATTTCATTCCACTCATAATTTCTCATCTCCCTGTTTTCTGGGACCCCCTCCCTGCCCTGCAGTAGGTCCCAGGGGGGTGTCTGCATTTATATTCAGATGTACGTACACAAGAGGGGTTGAATATGCCATAAATGTCCTTGCGTATGTGGATCCAGTGGGAGGGGAAAACACAAAGGACGCCAAGTCCAGCCCATTGTCCTTAACATCTTTTTATTCTCAGCATGGAGTCTAAGTGGGAAGACAGGAGAGACTTTGCACTCACAGATCTGAAGGGTAAAGCTTGTGGGGTCCAGCCCCCAAAGCTGCAGTGTTTGTGCAAGGGCTCTCTGATCCACTGTTTCCCATCTCATGGGTGCTAGGGCACTGACTAATTGTCCCACTGACAGCTCACAGAGGGCAGCTGGTTCCCAATTGGATTCCAAACTGGCTCCCAAGCCCATCCACAGCCCCCACTGGTGGGCTCAGCTGTGGCCCCCAGCCCCTCACTGGGCTCACAGCCCATGAGGGCATGGAAATGGGATTTCAGCTCAGAGTGGGGTGTTTAAACAAACCCAACAAATCCCCTTAGCAGCACTTACAAAGAGTGAAGCATATATATATATATATATATGTGTATACATCCTTCCATTGCAGCCTTGCTAAGAGGCTGTTCTGACAAAGGTGATTGTTCTTCCTCAGGAGCTGTAGTGACAGGACAAGGAGTGATGGGTTCAAACTGAAAAAGGGAAATATAGGTTGGATGTACAGAGGGAACTCTTCCCTGGGAGGGTGGGCAGCCGTGGCACAGGGTGGGCAGAGCAGCTGTGGCTGCCCCTGGATCCCTGGGAGTGTCCCAGGCCAGGTTGGACGGGGCTTGGAGCACCCTGGGCTGGTGGGAGGTGTCCCTGCCCATGGCACTGGATGGGCTTTAAGGTCCTGTCCATCCCAATCCAGTGAGGCATTCTCTGATTCCTTTCCAGATGAAATCTGACCCGTAGTCTGAAGAATTGCATTCCTGCATTGTTCTATTCAGCAAAGCTGCCGTTTCCGAAAGCTGTGAACGCTCAGATGCACAAATAATAGCACTTCATCCATTACCCGTTTTGAAAAGCTTTTGTCCTATTTTTACAGCTTTCTGTTTAAAAAAATCCCTCTTAGGTAGGAGGTTGCGGGGTGAGAGAGTGGTAACTGTGCCTTTACTGAGGCAGCGCCAGCCCCGGGCGCGCTGAGTGGCATTTGAAGTGGCAGCGTCTGCCTTCCCCCAACCCCTGTGACGGCGCCGCTGCCACGGGCGCTGACAGAGCCGGCCGGGAGGCAAAGCGGCAGCGACAAAGGGCGCTGTTAGTTACTCTGGGTTTCTCTTAAGTTCCGGGTCTTTTCAGGAATTGCTTCTGAAAATTCTTGGGCTGTTACTGTTCTCCTGTGAGCGGTGTACCCCCCTTCGAAGCTTCAGGGAGGGACAAAAGGGCCACCTGACCTCCCGGACGTGGTGTGGTGAGAGGTGTCCCTGCCCGTGGCAGGGGGTGGAATGAGAGGAGCTTTGAGGGCCCTTCCAGCCCAGACCAGTATGGGATTCTCTGACCTGCTGGCCCAGTGGGCAAGGAAGGGTTAATGCATTGCCTGCACAGTGAAAGGGCAGTGCTGGGGAGGGGGGATTCAGCTGCTGGTGAGGTCTGGGGGGAGAAAAGACAGGGAATGGGGGATGGAGAAGGGCTGGGGAATGGGGGAGTTCCCTCCAGTCATTGGCTGAACTATCCTCCTTCCCGTGTGTCTGCCCCAGAAATTGCCCTTCCATCTGGCATTGGTCTCATAGCTGAGTGTGATACAGAGAACACGAGGCAGGTCCGAGGAGGGCACACGGGAAGTTCAGGGTAGCTGCAGGGCCACTCTCCCACTCCCCGGCATATGGGGACCATGTCCTTTGTGCTGTCCCTCCTTGCTCACCTTCTCAGTCTGCCAGATGAGGCAAACTTTACATTCCTCATCCATCACTATCATCACAATATTCTGAGTGTTACCCAAAACTGTTAGGGGAGTATTGCTTAAGGAAAGTGAATGCTACGATGTGTGGTACAGCCCAGAGGAAACAGTACATTTAACATTTAATAAATTTCCTTCCTTTTTTTTTTTTTTTCCCCAGGGAAAACCTCGCAGTTGGCTAAGCCTACTCCAACTTAACTGAGATCTGCTTAACACAACCCATGGAATGGAACTAAAAATCCTGTGGTGGGGAGAGGAGCCCAGCTGTGGTTAATTCCTGTGTTTATTTTGTTCTATAGGTACCTGCACCACTTCCAAAGCTTGGGTGGAGTTTATAAAACTACGAAGAAAACCCCTTGACACTGAAATTCTAAACCCTCTCCCCACACTTGTACATTGACCATCTGTTTTAACCCAGCACAGGGAGCTCAGCTGCAGAAACAGAAGGAAGTGATTGTACCAAAGGGATGCAACATTTTAAGGCAAAGGTTGTGGATTTTGATATCAGCAAATGATTACATTATGGAATAAACTCCTGTTCTATCAGATCCTGATATCAGTGCTGGGATTCCAGGATGAGCTGCACTTTCACATCTGCATTTCTCACCTAATCAGGTCCATTTTGAGCTCTACTGAAACACTTCATGTCTTAAAAAATTGTATTTACTGGAAGCCCTGCGGGTGGTGGCTGAGGTGTGTGTTAGGAAGTGGCTTGGACCCATCTCATGGCTCTTCACTCAGGCCATGCTCTTGCCTGTGTTGTTACTCTTGTTATGTGTTTCTGTCTCAAGTACAGTTCTGTTTTCCCATTGGCTCGACTTCCTCGATCCTGGGGGTTTTAATTACAAAACCAACTGTACCGGACAGACCCGTGTGTAAATAAGGGATTGTGCTTATCTATATGTCAATATAAATATGTAAGAAGTTTTGTACATAGGAAAGAAAAAATGGCTCAAAGAATGTTTTCAGAATTGTTTCCTCCGTCTGAATGCCCAGACAGGGCTGACCCCCTGACTGCAGGGGCGGGCATGCCGCTGGGCTCTCGGCCGCTGCCTGTGCCCGCTCCGGGCTCTGTATGAGGTGGGATGGGTCAGTCCTCGGCCGGGGCTCGGGCCGAGCTGGAGCCGCTGCTGTCCGTGAGATGAGCTGTGTCGGGTCTCGGCTGCTCCCTCCTCCCCTCTGACTCTCGTGCATCTTTTAAAACACGGTCTCCAAGCCACAGGCCCGCGGCGGGGGGACAGTGGCCTCCCCCGGGGGGCTCCTGCAGCCCCTCCGTGCGGGTGCACAGCAGCAGGAGGAGGGGGCGCCTCCCCTCACTCACCCCAAACCCGCCGCCGTGTGCGCGCCAGGACTGCACTTCTTGTTCAGACTGTTGGAGAACGTGGCTGTTGATTCCAGTATTCTGCTCCGTAATATCTGTAGCCTTCAGTGATTCCTTGAGTGCCTTACATGGCTTGTGAACTGAATTCCTGACCAGGAAGAGACAATGCCCCTGGACGGACGGCGGCCCCTCGGCACCCCGTGCCCCGGCAGCGTGTGTGTGCACAGGAACAGGTTTAGCTTCGACTCAGGAAATCGCCTTGTGAATATGTGTACTAAAACCTGTATTATGTGTTGTACAGTTTATAAAAAGGGATTATTGTAAACTTATGCAAAACATTAACACAGAGAAAATGGAGGGTTTTGGTCCCTGGCCGGTGTGCCGTGACTCGTGTCCTCTAATCCAACCCCAAAATCATATCCAAATTACAGAACGTTGGGTTCAGTGCTGCGACAGCCTGAAACCAGGGGCTGGAGTGATCAAGTACAGAATTTTACACATATTTTTGTATCGTGATTCCTATGATATATATCGAGAGACTTTCTATTCCTTTGTAAAATATATAAATTATTGTCAACTTTTAATAAAAAGAACTGTTTTAAACCTTCAAATTAGATGAATTGGTTTGGGGCTGAAGGGATGGGGAAGCTGGACTGCGACACTGGCGGCCCTGGGGCACCGGGAGACGTCCGGGGGGGCGTTCAGGGGCCAACCGCGCTGTCGGTGCCGTCACTGGCGCTGGGAGATGTCACCTCGCGGTCGTGCGTGGGGACGGGCACGGGTGGATGGGCACCGGGAGGGGCGGGGGGGTCCCTGGGCGGCTCTTAACGCGGCGCTGGGCTCTTCTCCGCAGGGCGAGGCGGCTGCGGGAGCGCAGCGGCAGCGGGGAGCGGGGGCTGCGGGCCCATGGCGGGGCGGCAGGAGGAGCCGCTGCCCGCCTGCTTTGCGGGGCTGGGTGCGGGCAGCCCGCGGCCGCGGCAGAAGCGCGGCGGGATGTTCTGCAGCGTGGAGGACGCGTTCGACAACAAGACGCTGAACTTCGCCTCGCTCGCCGCCTCCGGACCGGGGACGCCCGTCGGG
>VXAU01001892.1:130276-155342 GCA_013399695.1 Formicarius rufipectus | reverse complement strand
GCGTTATAAGTTTTTTTTTTTTTTTTTTTTTTTTTTTTTTTTTAGCATTTTAAAAAATTTAAATAAGTGGCAGTTGGGAAGTTGTGTGAAAGATGAAGATGAGAAATCACATTAGGGATTAGGTAAGGTAGGGGTTTCTGGTACCTCCTCTTCATGGATGTACAAGATCACTATTGATCAGACACAGAGTTCAAGTGAATAACCTCTTCCAGCCTTGCACTGGTTATGTTGGCAACAAAAACTGAATGCCTCCCCAGAATTGGACTTCTAGAAGGCATCAACATCAGGCTAGAAGTTTAGGTTAGCTGTGAAATGGAAGTCATCGAGTTAGGGAGAGGAAATTGAGGTAAGGAATATAGCATGTGCAGGTTGGTTGTTGTCTTCAGTTGAGGCTCTGCTACATAAAAGGAGCACTGAACTGCAGATTATCAATGTGGAAATCAAAATTGCAAAAAGTTACTAGTGTTCTAGGAAATACCAGGAGTAAGTTCTCTGCCATTGTTTATACCTGATTATCTAGCTGCTGAATGTTTTTAGTGATTCCTAGTGCATGTTCAGTAGTTCCAAAGGAGCACTGTTTATGGCAATTTGCCATACTTATTCTTTCCAATAGTGTTGTTTTCAAACTGTTTCCACATAGAATAATGTTATTTATATATATCTAACACTGTTCAAATGTTCACTAGTGGAAATCCTGACATATATAGTGCTGTGTTTTGTCTGTTACTGTGTGATTCTTGATTTCAATGTTCAGTTTAATCACAGAAAAATATAGAATTTGGCATGAGGTTTAAAGTTGATAAAGCACGTGTTGTTCATCAGATGGATGGCATTACTCACATTGTGAATTTATTTTGAAATGTTTAGAGTCAATAGAGATGTATAGCACAGGAGAAGAAACCCACACTTAAATCTTGGACCTTTCAGTCTTAGACTTACCACTCCTTTCTACAGGCTGGACACCACTTCATGAGGCTTGTAATGGTGGTTACTACGATGTTGCCAAGGTCCTGATAGCAGCTGGAGCTGATGTGAACACACAGGGCTTGGATGATGATACACCACTTCATGATTCTGCTAGTAGTGGGCATAGAAATGTGAGTTCTCTGTAGTATACCTGGTTTGGAATGCTCAGTCTTTGAAACAAATTCTAACTGTCCTTGCAGTCATGTGGTCTTATAATTCTGCTTGTGGTGTTTTTGGGAGCATCTCAAACCTGTTCTGATTCTCTTTATTTTGTCTTGCTTTTCATCCATGTTCTATTGCCAAATACTTTTCTACCAATATCTGTTCTCTTAAATATTTCTTAGTTAATAAGCATGTTAATGACTTTCTTTGTGAGACTAATACTGTGTAGAATTCTTAAAAGAAAAATGTCTCCAAAGAGGATACTGTGGATTTTTATGTATTATGTATATACCTTTAAATATCTATAAATACATATATCCTGTACTTCTTTTTTATATGTTGCTTATTGCGTTGAAATAGAGAATCAATCTGTATATATATTGTATTTTTTTTAATTTATCAATAAATATTTAAAAGGTGCACTGTAGGTATTTTACATTAATTTCGAAATTTGTTCTTGATTTCTGCAAATAAGATGCAGAAATTTTTCCACTTCCCTTTATATTTGTTCTGTTTCATTACTGTGTGTACAATCCATTATATAAACCAAAAGTAGAAAGCATCCTTCCAAATAAGGTGTTCAGTTCCAAAGGTTTTTTCCTGGAAAAGCTAGAGAAATTAATAATTATAACCTGGTTTTAATTTTTTATTTATTTATTAACTGTTTAGTAACTGCTTTCTATAGGTATCTAAACACAAGTGCGTCTGCAGATCAAACTTGCATGAAATTGAAGGAAAGTTTTGGAGAACAGAACCACTTGCTTCTTTAGTCTCAGTATGGGTATCTGTGACCATCTTACTGACATTATGTATCAGAATAATTCTGAAGTTTCCTGTTAAGATATCATTGTCTGCTGAATTCCCACAGTCTTAGCACATAGGACAAAAAAAAAAAAAAAAGAGGAGTTAATTTTGGATACTGTACTGACAATGGAGTGGCCTTGGTATCATTGTAGCATTAACAGTTTCTCAGCTTTCATGAACAGAAAAATTGGTGATTTTGATGTATAATATGGAACTGGGTTTGGAGGTAGTTTGTTCCTCCAGTAATATACTTGGGTCTCTCTTGAGTTTTTTTGAAAATTCTTTGGAAGCCAATAGTACTGCTACTTGTAAAACTTTACCTGTTCATTAGGGTTAAATGCTATAAAATCTAGAGCAAGAAGCTGAATCAAGGAAAGAGGAGTAGAAAGTTTGGTAGGTGAGAAACCAGAGGAGTTGTGTGAAGAAAAGCTAGAACAGCAAGAACAGAAGGCTACTGTTGTTTTCCTTTATACTGATGCTGTGTCTGTGTAACAGATGTCTTGCCCTTTAGTTCTTTTAACAAGCAGACCATGCATACCTGAACTTTGCATTCTAGTTCCTGAAGCCTTGCTTTCTGGTCTCAGTTTTGTAGGCAGGAGTTAGGATTGTGTATCATGTTACCCACATTTTGTGTGCAACAGAAGATTTTTACGCTGATCGAGTAACATGTTGTGGAAAACCTAAAAGTTAATTTATTTCATGTGGCAGATTGTGAAGTTGTTGCTTCGACATGGGGGTAATCCATTTCAAGCCAATAAACACGGGGAGAGACCTGTTGATGTGGCTGAAACTGAAGAGCTGGAAATGCTGTTGAAAAGGGAGGTACCCATCTCTGATGATGAGGACAGTTGCTCAGGTAAAAGTAGCTATTTAATTGTATACTCTTAAGTGCATCAATTTACCTGGAGTTAGATGGGTTTAATCTTCCACTGTGTTAGCTATTAAGACTTGCTGCAGGTTACTATTGCTAAGGTGGTTTTTCAGTTTTACTTTTAGAGTTAATTTTTAATTTTTCAATTGAATTATCTGAAATGTTTCTTCTGATTTCTTTTTACTTTTCTTTCTGGCTTTAATAAGCCCTTTCCACTCTCCAAATCAACTCTGTCTCAGAATGATGGTTTTACCAGAGAAAACACTGTATTTGTTATGATACAAGATGTTTTCCAAGAGGTCTTCTTGGGGAAAAATACTCCCAAAGTCACTTATTTTCTACGTTTAGTAGATGAATCAGGAGTTAGTATCATACATGTATATAACTTAGTTACACTTAGTGAAGAAAAGTCTGTGCCAGTGGGGGAACCACTGGTTTGTGAAGGCAACCAGACAATGTAACTTGCTTATGTGGAGGCAGTAATTCTTGGCTCCTGTATTTCTACGGATTAAGGGGTATGTAACACCTCTTGTGGCACTAAAAGAACTGTTGTCTCCTCAGAAGCAAAACATTCTTGACCATGAGTAACTTGCCTCAGTGCCAGACAGGAACTTTTCATTTTGCTTTCACAGAATCTTCAGGATTTTGGTTTCTTTTAGCTAAAAGAAATGAGTTGTGTTGAAAACTGAATGTCCAAAGGATGGTGATTAGTGGCACAAAGTTTAGTTGGAGGCCAATAACTGGCTTTGAACCTCAGGTTTCAGTACTGGGTCCAGTCCTGTTTAACATCTTCATTAATATTTGGGGTAGAGTGTACCATCAGAAAGTTTCCTGATGACACAAAACCAAGGAGTGGCTGTTAGACCAGAGGGTTGTGCTGCCATCCAGAGGAACCTCAGTGTGTTGGAGAAATGGGATGATGGGAATCTGATGTAGTTCAACAAGGGGGAATGTGAAGTCCTTCACTAGAGAGGAACAACCCCTGGGCACCAGTGCAGGGTGGGATCTGACCAGCTGGGAAAGCAGCTTTGCAGAAAAGCCCTGGGGGTCCTGGTGGACACCAAGTTGATGGTGAACTGGAGATGTGCCCTTGCAATAAAGAAGACCAGTGGTATCCTTGGCTGCGTTTAGGAGGAGTGTTGCCAGCAGGTCGAGGGGTGATCCCTCCCCTCTGCTCAGCACTGGTGAGCCAACAGCTGGAGCGCTGGGTCCAGTTCTAGGCTCCTTGTTAGGAGAGAGACACTGGACATACTGAAGAGAGTCCAGCAAAGGGCCACAAAGATGATGAACTGGAGCATCTCTCCTGTGAAGAATGGCTGAAGGAGCTGGAACTGCTAAGCATGGAAAAGCAAAGGCTGGGGAGGATCTTACTGATGGGTACAGATACCTGAGGGGAGGGTGTAAAAAGGACAGAGCTGGGTTCTTTTCAGTGGTGCCCAGTGACTGGGCCAGAGGCAGTGGGCACAGCTTCAAGCTCAGAAACATCAGAAAACACTTATTTACCATGAGGGTGACCAAGCACTGGCACAGGTTGTCCAGGGAAGCTGTGGACTCTCTGTCCTTAGAGATACTTAAAAGCTTCCTGGACCTGGTCCTGAGCAGCTATCTCTGGGTGGCCCGACTTGAGAGAATGGGGTTGAACAAGATGATCTCCAGAGGTCCCTTCCAACCTCAGCCATTCTGTGATCTGTAATAAGTACATCAGGAAGAGCATCATGTCACATGATTATGAAAGTTGGTTTCCCTTTCCTGGATAAATAATTAAATAAACCTCAATCAACAAACAAATGCACAAACAAAACCAAACCAAAACAACTACAACAAAAAAACAACCCCCTAGGAATATTTTCTATTCAAAGCTTCATTATGCTTCAAGAACAAAAAACTCATATTGCCCTTTGGTTTAACGTAGTGCTAACTCTCTCACCATTAGAGGAATAACCTGAAATACTGTGTGTAGTCCTTTGGTTTTAAGGGGAATTTGTGACATTGCTCCCCAGAATCTACTTCAGCGTAGTGAAATCACTAATCTTAAGAAAAATATTGCTATGTGTGCTTAATAGAAACTTGCTACTATTTAGCAATTAATTCCTCAACAGTCTGACTGTGCAGGGTATTGCTTCGTTTCCATGGGCTGATTGCCAAGGGAAGTGAAATGTTCTTTGCAGTTTCTCAAGAAGTCAGGTTTAGAGAATAGGTGATCCATCTCCTGTGCTTCCATTGCTTAATCTTTGGTCATTAAGAAGTAAGCTTTCTGATGTGTTTGGAATGAGAAAGGTTTATTAAGAACAAAGGAAACAGAGACATAGAAGACAGAAGCAGCAACTGCCTTGTAGGAGAAGGGTAAAGGACAAGCTATAAGGAGTGGTTAGAGTTAAGGCAGGAAGATGATGGTGTGTATATATGGCGGAAGGCGGGTGGAATGTATAAAAAGCTGGTAGCACAGAACTAATAATACATTCTGGGTGATACAGACAGTATAGAAGATAATAGAGACTTCTGGGATCTATTTTGTTTATACTGTGTGATTGAATGCAAAGTACCTGAGAAGCCTGTTGGCAAGGTATAGGTCTTAACCATTGTGTACTGGCAGTTGTTTCACAGAGGGCCCTACTGAAAATGAGGGAGGATCCTGCAGCAGAACATTTTTTTTTCTTATTAAATTATCTAATGTATAGAAACTGCTTCATCACTTTCCTTACACTATAATTTCAAACTTTTCTGTTAATTTTAATTAAGTATGTCAGATCTCTAGCCCACAGTACTGCATATTAGAGTCCTCAGTTGTTCTTTTTAAAAAGCAAACTGATAGATTCAGCTAAAAAGGCTTGACTTGAAACCTTATTTGGAGGGAGCAATACAGCCAGAATTACTTGATAGGGTTTTTTAAGTTCTAGATTTTCGTATGAGCAGGTTGTGACAACACTCCAAACCTAAAACCTCATTTTAGGAACAGTTGAGAGTCTTACATTTTGGACTTCCAAGTCCAAGACATGCTTGTTCCAATGCTATGCACTTACACAGCAAAGACCAGTTGCAGTAAATTGTAGTATAACCTACTTTATCAGGTGCATAAAGATTCATGAGGGAATTTCTTTATATGTGCAAATCTTTCTTATAAGAATAAAAGTTCATCTGCTGTTGAAACATGACTAAATAGTTCATATTGAGGAACGCAGTTTGATTGTTACAGAGCATGAGAGCTGATGAATTCCTAGAGGAATGAATTGTCATAGTAAGATGTCCTTGAGAAAGAGTCAGGCTATGAAAGAATTACAAGCAGTAGGTGCAGTTTCCAAAATTTACAGTGCACTGCTTTTATTAGATTGGGATATAAATGCTAATTAATATTTTTACATGCCTGAGTGAGAGCTGTAAAGTAAGGGGAGCACTTTGGTTCCATGACTTTTTGTTTTCTCTTAAAAAGCTTAATTCTACTGCAGAAGTTTATGTTTAAAGTAGTTTTTCTTCCTTTCTTCATTTGTATAGAAGTGTATCTGCTGAACTGGGCTATTTTGTACTGAAGTGTGAAGAGTGTCCCATCAGTATTAAACTAATTTTTGGTTTTCTTACCCTAGACTGTGAAGAAGCTCCATCTGTAAATCCTTCCAGTGTAGATGGAAATGTTGATTCAGAAGCAGAAAAGGACCTTGTAGCAAATAAAAGCAAGCAAGTGGTCCCTAGTAAGGCACCACTCCCATCTGCTCTTGATGAGTACGAGTTTAAAGATGATGATGAAGATGAAATGAAAAGAATGATTGACGACAAACATATTCTTAGAAAAGACCTACGGAAAGAGGATGAGACTGAAGTCGAAAAGACCAGCTTATTTGTGAAACAAGAAAAAGTGGTGTTTTCGAAGTCATTTAAAAGTAAAAAGCAGAAGTCATCAAGAGTTTTGTATTCAAGTTCTGAAAGTTCAGATGAAGAAATACTTCAGGACAAGAAGATGGTCTCTCCTTGCTCTGTTTCAGAGACATCAAATTCTGATGCTAGAGTGAAGAAAGACTATATGGTTACAAATGAACACAAGCAGAAAGGAAAGGTTAAAAGGAAAGTGAAAAATCAGAGCAAAAATAAAGAGAATCAAGAGATAAAGCAAGAAAAAGAAAATGCTAGAGTAACAAATATAGCACCTTCTGGATTAGATTCTTTAGATAAAGCTAGAGAAGAAGAAACCTTTAAGAAGTCTTTCACTTCAAAAGAAGACTCTTCTTTACATCTATTTCATATCACTGCTGGAAAATCTCCGAAGCATCCCTGTGGATTAAGCGAAAAGCAGTCAACACCACTCAAGCAAGAAAACACCAAAACTTGCTTATCACCAGGAGGTTCTGAAATAACATTGCAGTCTGAATTAGTTCGGTATGATCACAACACTGATTCTGATTATTTAGTAGAAAGCTGTAGTGGCAAATCCAGCAAACACAAAGAAAAAAGCAAGCATCATCAAAAAGATTTTCACTCAGAACCTGGTGAAAAATCTAGTCCAAAAATTAAAGAGGAAGATAATAGCTCAGCATTTGAGAATTCAGAGTATACTTTGAGAAAGATTGACAAGGAAGGTAAAACACTTAAAAAGCATAAATTAAAGCACAAAGAAAGAGAAAAGGAAAAGCACAAAAAGGAACAGGATGGGGAGAAGGAAAAGTATAAACATAAAGATAATGTTAAAGAAGTTCAAAGAAGTATTGAGTTTGACCGAGAATTTTGGAAAGAGAATTTTTTCAAAAGTGATGACAATGAAGATACGTTGCTAAACACAGAACATGAATCTCTTCCTTCAGACAGAAAATCAAAGCTAGAAAAAGCTGTGGCAAAAGAAGATAAATCAGTTAAGGAGAGACCTTTCCAAAAAGAAAGAAATGCTAAAGAGGAGAAAGAGAAAAACAAAAAGGAGAATGAGAAGTTTCTCAAGGATGAAAAAACAAAAGATAATAAAGAAGAAAAAGAAGTTATGCTTGCAGATAAAGAAGTGGAATTGTTCTGTTTTGGAGTTAAAGATGAAGCAGGCAGCATACATTTAATAGAAACAGACACTGAAAAGCAGGAAAAGAATTTAAAGGAAAATAAAGATAAGACTGAAAAGCGAACCTCAGCCAAAGAAAAAGATAATGAAAAGATAGAAAGAAAACATGGAGAAAAAGATAAAAAACTAAAGCATGAATGCAAGATGGAGAAAGAAAAAGCAGAAGTAAATGAAAATACAGAGAAAGTAAAGGAGAAGCCCAGTTTTCAGCAAGCAGAAAGATGCCATAAGGAAAATGATAAAGTAAAAACCATGGGTACTCTTAAAAAACTTGATGACAAAGAAAGAAATAAAGAAAAAACTGATAAAAAGCATGACAAAGAAAAGGCTGATAAAGACAGACACTGGGCTGAAAGCAAAGAAAAACACTGTACTGAAAGAAAAGTCAAACAGTCTGAAAAAGAATCTGAATATACTAAATCAGATAAAAATAGAACTAAAGAAAAAGAATTTGAAAAGAAAGACAAATCCAAAGACAAGGAGATCTCATCATTAACAAACTCAAAATACATGCAAGAAGAAAGGAGGTGTAATATTACAGAAAGTAATAAAACAGTGCATGACAAACTGTCATCTTTGAAAGAAAAACCAAAAGATGATTTGTTGAAAACTCCAGATGGTAGAGAGAAAGATAAAAAAGATAAAGACATAGACCGATACAAAGAGAGAGACAAGCATAAACTGCACCAAAGTAGTTTACTTAAACTAAAACTTGAACATGAGAAAGTTAAGCCTAAACCAGCTCCTGCATTTAAGGATGCTCGACCTAAAGAAAAAAGATTAGTCAATGATGATTTAATGCAAACTAGTTTTGAAAGAATGCTCAGCCTTAAAGATCTGGAAATAGAGCAGTGGCATAGAAAACATAAAGAAAAAATAAAACAGAAAGAGAAGGAACGTTTAAGAAACCGCACTTGTTTAGAACTTAACAAAATGAAGGAAAAACCAAAACACTCACTAGCTGAAGTGAAAAGCAAAGAACTGATTCGTTCAAAAAGTTCAGAGTTGCCAGATGTTTGTATGAAGGAAAAACAGCAGAAAGATGCTACAAGTAATAGATCACAGTCAGTAGATACCAGAAGTGTCAGTGTTATAAAACCTTCATTGGCTTTAGACAACTTAAATAGATCCCCCAAATCAGAAAGTGAAAAGATGGGTCTGAGCTCCAGGTCGGTGTCCATGGTGTCTGTCGCAAGCTCTGAGGATTCTTGCCATACCACAGTAACTACTCCAAGGCCTGTAATTGAGTATGATTCAGACTTTATGCCAGAAGGTTCTGATTCCCAAATGTCTTTTTCACAGTCACCATTTTTGGCAAGTGCCAAATCACCAGCCCTTCTCGAGAAAGAGACTGATGGTCTTGCTGAGTTGCCAGATCGCATTAAGCCACATTATGCAACCAGGCTTCCACCAATGTATATTAGATCAGCATCTGCTGAAGATGTTAAATTGGTTTTAAATGAGTGTAGACCTGTTACAGAGGTTCGAAGATGCAGCATGCCTGCTGCTGTTTCTGAACAGAGCAAGCAGCCTCGAACGGCAGAAGAAAATAACCAGAATGCTCTGACATCAGTTCAGACTTGTGCTAGCACTTCTCCTAAACCAGAATTACCATGTGGCATACTTGAAAGAGATTTTCAAAGTAGTATGACCATTCTGCAGTCAAACCTTGCATCATCTCCAAAAGGAGCTGTTAGCAACAAGCAGGTAACAACAGGGATGGGTACCGCTAAAAATACTGCTCAGATGAGCCCTTCGGAAGACCCTGATAGGCATTTGGAACTGTGTAGTCAAAGTGGTGTTACTCAGCAAACCAAACTGTGGGATGTGCCTTTTGACAGACTTAATTCATTAAACAATGAGTTTAACAGCTCAGGTTTTGGTGTATCAGAGCAAGATACTACCAGTGTTACAGCAATATATAATTCTGAAAGCAGGACATTAAAAGAGCAACAAGTACCTGAATTTTTGCCTCAGCATTCTGAAATTAAGGGTAATTCCAGCTGTCAAGAATCTACATCGTTTTTACCTTCACAGTCACCTTGTTCTTTACCTATCCAGTCGCTGCCTGTTGTGTCTAAACACGTTTTATCAGGCATTAGCAGTCAAGATTCATCATTTGTACAACAACAAAATCTAGTTCAAACTACAACTTCTGCTTTGGATACAGATGCTACTAGTACTGGAGAGCTGGAAAATTCTTTCTTCCCTTCAAACATTAAGAAGACTGACACACCTGTTGCTCTATATTCTGAGAGCTCTACAAAGGAGGTTTCACAGAGCTATGAAAGGGTGAATGATTTACCAGTGATACCATTAGAGAAAGATATTCCTGAAAGTGATAGCAGTTCACAATTAAATGTGAATTCATATGCATTCAGTAAGGTTGTTTGTAAGAATGCTCAGAGCGAAGTGGATAGTAACACTGCAGATACTTCAGATATTAGAAATGAGAAAGACCAACAAGAAAAGTTTGTCTCAGTGCATGTTGTTGATAATAAAGCCAGTGCTGACCTCTGTGAACTAAGTTCAAGAATGTCAAAGGGAATTACAAATGAATCAGCTAATAAAAATCCCTGCGCTGCAGACAGTGTGTTGGCAGATGATCCATCACAGTACTCCTCTTTGTCTAATTTGGAAAATAGTTCACAACAGATTACACAGGAAGAGGTGCACAAATATAGCCAAACAGTTAAAGTAGAAGAAGAAATTGCTGAGGATCAGAAAGTGGAACTGCAAGAAGTACCTCAAAGAATCACGAGGAACAGAGCAAATTTGCTTGCTAACCAGGCCAAGCAGAATCCTTTTGGCTGCACACAAGCATCAGAAAAAGAGTCTGAATCATCATCAGCTTTGAAAGCTAGGATTAGATTAACTGAAGATGATGATGCTCAGGTACATCATCCGCGTAAAAGAAAGGTGTCACGTGTGCCTCAACCTGTGCAAGCAAACCCTTCTTTACTGCAGGCCAAGGAGAAAACCCAGCAGTCACTGGCAGCTATTGTTGATTCTGTGAAACTTGAAGAGATCCAGCCATACAGTTCTGACAGAGCAAACCCCTATTTTGAATACTTGCACATAAGAAAGAAAATAGAAGAGAAGCGTAAATTACTGTGCAGTGTTATTCCTCAGGCACCTCAGTATTATGATGAATATGTGACCTTCAATGGCTCATACCTATTGGATGGCAATCCCTTGAGCAAGATATGCATCCCAACTGTAAGTAACATAGTCTTTAAATACTCAGTACAGTGAAGGGCATGTTTTTGTTTTATTTTTGTAACTTCATGTTCTTCCTAACTTGCTTCTGAATATTCTGCTAAAATTATTACATTGACATATGTCAAATTAATGTTGGCTAATAAGGTCATATTTAAAAGCCCTATTCAGTGGAAATATAAACAGTGGTTGCACAGTCATTATAAGACAAACCATGTATGACACCTGTAAAAGACACAAAGACAAATAATGTATTTCAAAGTATGTACTAACATAAAGCCTGTGCTTTCAAAAGTTAAGTCAGATATTGAGAACTTTGAATTTCTGCTGTCAATGATTTGGTTAAAACTAATTATTCAAAGCTGGCTGATTTGGAGGGGGGTGGGTGTGCAGTGCTTCAAAATACTAAGTCCATTACTGGAAATTTTAAGTAGTGCCTGCTAGTTATCTCAAAAGCAGCATGTGTAATCTGCCATGTCTTGGCTTTTGTAATCTATCCATTTAAAGTGTTCAGAATTTCATTTAATAATGTGAAGTTCTTTTTCTTTTCACTGGAGAACATCCACAGTTCATGGACACTTGTTTAATTCTAAGTTCTCCGTTTCTGAATGGACTAGTTTTTATGTCAGCTCACTTAAGATAACTGGGCATTATTTGAAAGTAAAAATGCTTTATCTTTTTCCAACAGAGTTGATGATTTTTTGAATTATGCAGTGAACAGAAATCTAATGTGTAGATTTAAAGATATGCTTTGCATCATTGTGGAGTTAGTCCTAATTCTCCGTATAAGATGTCTGTTCTTATTTTTCTACTGTGTCTCCTCTGCCTGCCCAGGAGAGTTAATACGTGTATCCTCTTAATGTTAAGTAATTTATCTTGTATTTGTGGGCGACCACAGTTCTTTGAAATTAGTAGTTGAGTTATAGTCTGAGAACAGAGGTGAGTGAGATGACCCTTTTACTTGGATTGTAAGTGAACCCGAGTGTATAGTAAACTTTGCTACAATGTACTAAGCTGTCGGCCTCCCCAAGTTACAAATCTTTCTCAGTAGCAGTTGCTGCTTCTGTAACATCTTTATCACTGGAGGCAGAGATTTTTTTATTTTTTTTTTTTAATAGCAGCTGCTAGTCAAGTACATACTGTTTCCAAGCTGCAGCTTACTGCTTTGCCATCACACTTCAGTACTTAATTTGGGATAAGCAGAAAGTAGAGAAGGATGGCATATATTTTTCCCTGACCCATTTTTCACCTGAGCGATAGAATTCATTTCCCTGTCATCGATGGCAATGTGTGCAGACACTGTAAGGAACGGGAGAGTTACTGACTTTATATTAAAGCACTGCCTTATACTTCCTTCCTGTATCTCTTGCTGTGTATAATAGGGACTCTGCAGTTTTTGAAAATAAGTTTAGGTAGTGGAGTGCAAATTGTTGGATAACAGGTTCGGAAAATAGAGATGGATGCATACTCCCCATTCTCAATGGTTTCAAATTACGTGTTGAAAGGAAAATCCTTTAAAAAAAAAGTTGATAAAACTGTGAATATGTAGTTGAAAGATTACTGTTACTGATTTTTCTCTTTTTTAGATGTCTGGGTTGCTTCCCTATGTGTTCATGTTCTGGTGATAATGGTGTTTTAAAGTGTTATTTCTTTTGTGTATGTTTTGCTGGTCCGTTAATCTTTTACAGTTGTAGCAGGAACAGGTGGAGCTTTTTATTCCAACCTATTACAACCAAAAAGAAAGGAAAAAAAAATCATAGAAAGAGATAAATAGGAAAATTATTTTCATTAGGATTAAAGTATAAGAAAACAATATGAGCTTTAAGGAACATATTCTAAGCATTTCAGTTTTGTTTGAAAAAATCATCTACAATGCAACTAAATGCTTTGTTTAATTACTGTCACTTGTGGAAACGTACAATTTTGATAAAATTTCTCATTTGCAGCAAAAAGATATCGATAACAAAATCATTAGTAGTTAGGATTTAACTTCTCTGCAAAGCTTGCTTGTATATACAATTGAATAATTTTGTCACCATTGAAAATCACAATCGTAACAGTTCCTCTTACAAATGCCGTAAAAAAGGAGTATTGCTAAACCAGAGAACATTTCATGCTCAGAAATTGGTGGGGTTTTATTGTACCTACTGTCCAACAGTGTGAAAATAAGGGTTATTTCTAGTCTCTCTGCAATGGTGAAATATTAATAACATATATGTAGTGTTATGCCTGTAATGCAGAATGTAATAAGCAACTGTAAAGTAACTTTTTGTTGAATATGTTTTACAGCTTTTTCCTTTGATTTTAATTTTCTGTTAACTAAACTTATGCCTCAATAATTTACATAGAGTAGGAGAAAGCAGATACTCCAGTGTTTTAGCTATCCCCTGTGGGGAGCTCTTGAGAAGACAATACATTTCACTCTGACCCTCTGAGACTCAGAATAGTTTAACATACTGTTCTCTGCATTGGAATTTTAATGATGCATTATAGTTTATCTGATGAACTTCAAACATCCTGTAGGTGGAAACCAGGAGATTGTATGCTAAAATTTGATTTCCACAGCTTGTTTACATGTTGTAATTTATAACCTGTATCACCTAAGGCTGTAAGGGTATTCATTTATGGATTGTGGCTTCCCTCTCACCAATGCAAATACAAGACATAAGAGACATCAGGTCAGTTCAAAATTGAAGGAAACAATTCTGAATCTTCTAACACAGTAAATTTGAATTGTACTTGGCTGTGTTGCCTGTCAGATTGCTCGATTAGTACATTCGGTGGGGTTCAGTCATCCGTATCTGTACTGTCTCCTGCGATGATTCATTGCCAGCCTCCGATGCCTATCTAGCAGATACATTTCTAGTAAAAGGCATTCTGTCCAATCTCTCTGGCATTGCTGCAGAAACTTAAGTCATAAAACCTACTTTTAGGGATGTTGCCAGAAACTTGTTTCCATAATGCGTAAGAGCATGCCAGTTATTTGGATGACATAGGTGAGGTTTGTAGTGGGCACAAGTGAGGATTGAAGTTCATGGAATGAAGAGTTGGTCATCTTGTTGTAGTTGGTTTGAGGGACACAAGGCATGCAAGAAACTTTGTTAATTGATTTTCATGTGAGGTAGGAGTATGTCTTGAACCTTAGCTGTTGCAAATCAAACCTGTTCCAGTGGCTGCCTCCTAGTGAAGGGGAGCAGAGGCAAAGGGCTGGTTCTGTCTAGCTTTTCTGAGACAGGCAACAGAGAATGTTCTGAAGCAGGCAAGGCCCCTTCATTTCTCCTCTCTTCTGTATAAAGCCTGGACCCTTAAGAAACTAGTTTGATAATTAAGTTATCCTAAAATTTGTGGGCATCTTTTCCTTGTGGAGTTCAGTTTCACACTCTGTACTTGCAAGTCCAGCCTATGTTTTTGTGGTCTCCTCACTAACAGTCTCTTTGACTAGAAGGTCCAAGAGACTCCTCTGGCTGTTCTTGCCCTGAAACCTTTAAAGTTAGACTTTAACTTAGACTTTATGATCTCAAAGAAACAAATTGCCTTTGTCCAAATCCTGTGGTGGTTCACAAATTGGGATTTCCAGCAAGTGGTGTGAGACTACTCAAATCCTGGTTTTGGGCTCCGAGGATCCAAGGCTAACTCCTTCCAAGTTTCCAAGAAGAGAGGAAAAAACTGATCATTCCCTAAATGACTGAAACTAAACTCAGCCCTCTATTTAGCTGTAGGTTTTGGCAGACAGTCTTGGGCTGGACCGGAGTGAAGCATTTATGGGTGTATCCAGTGGCAATGGTGATCCCTGGGGTTCACAGAGACCTGTCCGTGCCACACAGGTCTGAGCATAATCTGCTGTGTTCAGGGCTGAACAAAATCTGCTGTGGCTCTGCAGAAACAAGAGTTCTGCACATTTAAATAAAAGTCCACACACATTTGCTGTGTAGATGATCCAGTCCTTTCCAGATGTTTTCTACAGTGTTGATTCTTATTTCTGCTGTGAAATTAAACAGTCTGTAAATTTAAGGGAATAACATTTGAAATGTAGTGACAGGACAAGGGGGAATGGATTCAAACTGAAAGAGGGCAGTTTTAGATTAGATACTAGGAAAAAGTACTTCACTGTGAGGGTGGTGAGGCACTGGAACAGGTTGCACAAAGAAGCTGTGGCTGCTCTAGCCCTGGAAGTGTTCAAGGCCAGGTTGGATGGGCCTTTGAGCAACCTGATGTAGCGGATGGCACTCCTGCCCATGGCAAGGTGATGGGAAGGTGATGATATTTAAGGTCCCTTCCAACCCAGGCCATTCTATGACACTGATTCTGTGAGATTACTTAGATGATACAGATGATTGCCAACTCTGAAATTTTTATTTCTGAAAAATTTAGTTGCAAAAACTCAAAGAATATTTATAGACAGATTGTCTGTCTTGCTTTTTACACTGTGTGCTTCCCTATAAGCAAAAGTATCGAGATTTTTGGGAGATGTTTCAGGATTTGTTTAAATTAAAGCTTGGTATTACTACAAGCATCTTAATTTATTGAAAAACTGACAGCACTGTTGTGCTGTGCCACGAATGCAAAGTTTTCAGGAAAAATGAGACTAGAGTTTATCTCAGGCTAACCTAAAACACAGTGATACCCATTATATTGCAGCAGATTATTCCAGTACATGTTTGTGATTTGTTGTATGGTTTTAGGGGAGGAGGGGAGGAAGGTGTGTATATTTATTTTTAATAATAATAATGACTTACACAAAATGGCATATGCTATTAACATTGCTAGTTTGAGAGCCAAGCCGTTTTCATTGCAGTGTATCTGGCTTAGCAGTTGAAATGTGGAGTTGTTGAACATCGTTTTATAACAAGAAATAACTTAAGGAATGAACTGCAGTTAGTTAGTATGTTTAATTCCAAAGACATTGGCTAAATTCCAGTTGGGGAACAAATTGTCCTGAAATAATTTTCCAGCATAATAATAATTGAATCATTTTTGGTAGTTAAATCCCTTTATTAGTGTATAGGTGCAAGATTGATACTAGTAATGGAGTTTGTCTGTATTTTCATTGTGTATTTATTCCTTCTTGACAACTGCAGGATCTGTCGTATTGCAGAGAATTATTCAAATTTACTGTGTTTGTGTTAGGCACAAGGTAGAGCATAATACCTGTAGGTATGTATTTCAGCTGTGGTTTCAGAGTGTCATGGTAGTAAATAGGGTTATCTTTTGTGCAGTATAAAACGCTGCTGCCACTATGTGGTTTGGGTTTTTCTTAAAAAATAATTTTCTTTTTCTTACTTTGCTCTTGCATTTTGCTAGGCAGTTTTTATTTTGTAATAATGAACAGCTGTGCTTTAAAGAATCTTTAAAACTGAAACCAAGTTGTGTTTTTACTATATTCTACTGTATAGACCTTTTAAAAAACATCTATGGAATGCTGACAATGACTGGTTAAAGGGATTAAACAGCTTAAAATGCCATTTCTCTTGGGTTTATTAATTTTATAGTAGAGTCCTTGAAACCTTTTATTGCCAATACACTGAAATCACATAATTAATAGAAAGTAAAATACTCGTATTTTCAAAAAAAAAAGCTCTGCTTATGGTTTGCTGGGATTTTAATAGATCATATAGGCAGGCAATGCTAAATATGTTCAAATACATATTCACTATATTATTTATATGATATTATACTTTTTCCACAGATTACACCACCTCCATCACTGTCAGACCCACTTAAGGAACTATTTAAACAACAAGAGGTTGTAAGGATGAAACTACGTTTACAGCACAGTATCGAAAGGGTAAGACTAATTTTTTTATTTCCCAAATTTAAACTTTGGGGGTTTTTATTTTTCAGTGAAGAGACACTACATTTTTCTCACTTCGACAGTGTTTTAGAAGTAATCTGCTTTCCATTCAGATTTATGAATTGGAGAAACCTTTAAGTGGGGTGGGAAGTTTGTTCGGACAACTCTTAGCAGAGCACTCAAGTCAGTAAGTTACCAGCTTTTTCCTATTAGATGCTCAAAGTTGTGGCTCAGATTTATCCCAGAGGCGGTGGGAAGAAAGCTTCAGATTGTAGTTTTGAAAGCCTAATTATGGTTGTAGACTTCAGAACGAAACTGATGGAGTTAAAAGAATTTAAGAAATAGTAAATTTTGTATTGAGAGAAGGCATGTGTAGCTCTAAGACTAAAACACTTTTTTTCAATATTCTGCTGGCAAAAACTGCCTAAAATGACATGAGAACTACAACTGTAAGCATCACTGAATTTGAACACAGGAGTAGAGAAAATATTCCTGATTTAGGAGTATTCATTATTTTTAGGTTGCCCAAACATTTTTTTTTGGCAGCCCAGCTTTAGATGTCAGTATTGTGAGCCAGACTGCTTGTGGACACAGGCAGGACCCTTTTCTGGTATAGCATGTATCTTAGGTATTTCCCCACAGTTACACAAGCACCTCATCAAAACCCAGTGTGACAGTTTTTCAATTGATGGTTTCAGTGTGGCTTAACAAACCAGTTGAGGGAAGAGTTTTCCTTGAATTTAATATTTTAGTGTAAAGCTTTGTATAAAGTAGGCACAAAGACTTTAAACATGGTTTGGTTCAAGTTCAGGCAGAAAAGAAATGAGTTTTAACCAAAAGCAGTGGGGCCAGCAGGTTGAGGAAGGTGATTCTCCCCTTCTACTCTGCCCTCATGAGACTGACTCCACCTGGAGTGCTGCATCTGGCACTGGGGTCCTCAGCACAGGGAAGACTTGGACCTGTAGAAATCGGTGCAGAGGAGGCCATGAAGATGATCACACGGATGGAGCACCTCTCCTATGAGGGAAGGCTGAGAGATCTGGGGTTGTTTAATCTGGAAAAGAGAAGGCTCCAGGAAGACCTTACAGCAGCTTTCCAATACTTAAGGAGGGCTTATATAAAAGATGGAGAGAGACTTCTAACACAAGCAGGTAGTGATAGTACAAGGAGGTATGATTTTAAACTAAAGAAGGACAGATTTAGATTAGGTGTTAGGAAGAAATTCTTTATGTGAAGGTGGTGAGGCACTGGCACAGGTTGCCCAGAGAACTTGTGCATGCCCCATCCCTGGAAGTGTTCAAGGCCAGGCTGGATGGGGCTATGAGCAAACTGGTCTAGTTGAAAGTGTTCTTGCACATGGCAGGAGATTGCAACTAGTTGATCTTTAAGGTTCCTTACAATCCAAACAACTCTACGATTCTAATGAAAGGAAATACGCTCCTTTTCCTGTTTTCAAAAAAACCAGGAAATACATTGTAATATTATAATCCGCCTTCTTTTATTTTGCTAAAAATTATACCTATTATATTGCAGAGCAGTAAACACATATATACATTGTTTATGTCTTTAAAAATTCTGTGTATTTTTTGTTATTTTGCTTAAATAGGCAGTTCTTCAAATGAAACCTACTTTATACTTGTGTAAGTCAAGTGACTTCTATTTTCTTGTCTCAGTTCAGGAAAGAATCTTTATCCATCTGTGAATTTATGGAGTTTCTGTGTGCTGTTTAAAAAAAAAAATAATCATGAAAATTGTGTTTCTGTTTCAGTTTGCTTGGCCTTTGTGCCTGGCTTGACAAGCCTATGACTAAAATCTTGATACAGTCAAAACTCTCAAACCTGTATCCCAACCCTGTGCTCTTCATACCTTTTGGCTATCACTTCCTTCATTACATAGAACTTGCCTCATTAAGTGGAAAGTCTGGGCATGACATTGAGCCATCAGTCAGGGCTGGGACTAAGGAGAAGGAGCTTTCAATTCTGACATTCCCAGGACTCTGCATCATTAAATTGGAATTTTGGGTTTCATTAGAAGAGTACCCCTTCCTACCCCCAGCTGCCTATTTCTCACACTGTTCAAATGTGTAAGCCCTAGAAAGAAGTGTTTCAGTAAATGGATGTTTTTTATGAGAGTTTAATTTACCAAATGCGTATCTGTATGTTGGTGTCTTACTCAATTAGGAAAAGCTTATTGTCTCTAACGAGCAAGAGGTTCTGCGTGTCCATTACCGAGCCGCACGAACGCTGGCGAACCAAACACTGCCCTTCAGTGCCTGCACTGTGCTCCTGGACGCTGAGGTGTATAACGTGCCTCTGGATGCTCAGGTAAACATGGGTGTTCCAGAATTTTCCCGCTGAAAGGTCTTTCCAGCCTGACTCCAGTGAAGCATTTGGAGAGAATTGTGTTCCCATCATGAAATTGTCATTGATTTGCCTGGAATTAAGATTTTGCTCACTGTAGTTTGTTACCTATATTTGGCCTCATTTAGGTGTACAGTAACAAGAGGATATGGGTGTATGTATGGCTTTTTCTGTTTTGTACTGTGTCTGGTTTGCTTTCACCTCCAGAAATTGAGGTGGATACAATGAGAACATTGCTCTGCTGATCTTTATGAAAGCAAATTTCAGTCAGAATCAGAACATGTTTCAGAAGCTTACAGATATGGCCTAAACAGGAACAAAGAAATTAGCAGAATATAAGAACATGTCTGTCAGTAATCCAGAGAATTGGAATGCAGCACTGTGTGAAGTGATGAAGTTGGTTTGTGAAATTTAGAAATGTTTTGTGGAGATACATTTTACTTTCCTCTTCTGTATAAGGCAGACATTAGAACTGTTCCATAAAAAACAGCTGACCAACAGTGAATGTTGAATGCTGTCAGATGAAGTTATTTTTTTCAAAATCACCTCAGGCTTCATATTATTTATGTGTTTGGTGTTGGTATTTAGTTCTGATTAAATCATAAAAGAAGCAGTGTACATTATAATCTGCATACCTTTTATGGAATGTTGCTCAAAAGTTGGCTGCAGCTCTAAGAGAATATAATCTCTTGTATTTTGTGAACAGTTCTTCTAACTAACAAAAGTGGAAATAGCATTCAGCACCTGCTTCAGTGACTGTGAGGCGCATATAGTGCAAGGAAGAAATGTTGATATTTTTGATATAATAAAAGTGTTAATGCATTAGATGTTGGGCATTTTAAGGTGAAGCACGTACATTTCCAATGTATGTGAAATTCTGCTTTAGTCCTGGAGTCCCTTACAGAATTATTACAGCTTCCAGCGTTTTGTCAGTCTGTTACTATGTTTTTCCCCATCTTTAAACAACTAGAGCTATGCCCAGTGAGGTGATTCAGCCTGAGACAGAAGTGTACAGAGAATGTGGTGGTGTCCCATTTTAAGCTTCATACCAATAAATTTTTAAACCGTCATTTCCTTAATAAATCTGATAGGGCAAAAATGAGATTTTTATCTTCCAAAGTTCTGAATGTCCTTTGCTTTTTTTCTGACCCAACTCATTGGCCATGACCTTCTCAGAAACATGAAATACTTGAGTTCTGCATATAACTGCATTTTTGTACTTAATCTTTTACAATTGATTTTGAGTTAGCTGAGTCAGTATTTGAATTCTGTGAAACAAATCTTTCTTGGGGAAGAAGCTGTTGAGGTGTCGTGTGTGCTGCCCAAGTATTCCTCTTTTTTTGACCATCTGCATATTAATAACAGCAGTAGTAATATGTCTCAGCTGCATATGTTGGGCAAACCTTGAGGACTGTCTTTTGCAGTCATGCAAAGGGCTAAACTAAAGAATTGGGAGGACAAATGCCCAACTTTTTGGTGAACATGTTGTTAGCAGCTCACAGCTTGCATAAATGCCTTCAGCCCAGGGTCAGGAGATCAGTTTTCTGGAGGGCTCTTTATAGAAGCAGCCTGTTAAGTTGTCCTTCACATTTGAAATCTCTGCTGTTTTCTAGAAATGTCAATTTTTGCAGGTTTGGTTGAGGTTTTTTTCTTCCTATGCTTCCCATTGCTACAGTGTACAAATTCCTGCAGTGTGAAAGTGTGACAGCAGCTTGTTCTATTTAGTGATTGTTATTTAAACATTAAATTGGCACAGTCTGGCTTTAGGACTGTGTATAGGGTATCTAGTTTCTCACAATGGGCAGATGTGACATCCCAGGTTCTTATTAAATAGTTGAAATTGTAAAAGTAACTTTCATTAAGTAGGACATAAAACAGACCTGCTCACTTTTTTAAATCTCCTTTTGGGGATTTTTATAGTAAAAATATTTTTTTATTATTGCATTGAATACACTGAAGGCTGCTTAAGTTTTTCTTGAGTGATGTTTTTGCTTTTTGTTGAGAGAATATTAATTTAGTTTGTTACTGAATTTTAAAGAGCATAGAGTGATAGTAATTTTGTAGAAGGATCTGACTTGTATTAGTTAAGATTTTAAGGCATAAATCTTTAAACCTCCAACTCTAAATTACAAAAATAGAGCACAGTAAATAGCTTGAGAAAATCTGAAACTACCCATTTTTAGTGAGCAGCTGGCTCGCAGTGGAAGTGGTGGTCAGCATTTAAGCTCATAAATACCTTCATACTTCGAGTTTATTTTTCTATCAGAAGCATTGTTTGTGGGATTGTGTTCCACAGAGCAGGTTTTGTGTTTTAAAGTATGTTTAAGATTGAATCATCAAGTAACTTAGAGTTTGAATAAATCTTTGTTTTTTGCAGACTGATGACAGCAAAACATCGGTGAGGGATCGATTTAATGCAAGACAGTTTATGTCATGGCTACAGGACGTGGATGATAAGTTTGACAAGTTAAAGGTATACTCCTTTGTCTTTCCACTTTAAAGAAAACAAATGCAAAATTAATGTCACCATGAAAATGAGGTGATTATACAGTAGATTTGTGTGTAGTATCATAGGCTTTTGTAGAGGTTTTAAGGGCAAAACAAGGTCTGGCAGGATAAAAGAAACTAACCTTTGCTACCATGTAACGTAATGAAATAATCTGCAAATTTCTAAATACATACTGGGGGAATTACTTAGTATCACCAGAGGGGCTCGTAGATATATTTCCTCTTTTCAAACTTGTTGCATTATTTTTTCACATATTGAAATATCTTTTTTTCTCAATTTTAAAACAGACGTGCCTTTTGATGAGGCAGCAGCATGAAGCCGCGGCACTAAATGCGGTACAGAGACTGGAGTGGCAGCTTAAACTGCAAGAACTTGATCCTGCTACATACAAATCTATCAGCATTTATGAAATTCAGGAGTTTTATGTTCCTCTTGTTGATGTTAATGATGACTTTGAATTGACGCCAATATGACAATTAGCTTCTTCTGGCTCACCCTTCCCCTTGGACAGCTAAAGACTGAGGTGCAGGGATACACAAAGGTATTTTTCTTTTAAGACAGAGCACTTAATTCTGTGGAATACGACCTTTCTCAATAGTTCACGTGTTCCTTCAGAGAAGTGTGGCAGAGACGCTTTTTCATACACAGAAGATGGATGCCAATTTTAAATTCAGATTCTCAGTAAATGCTGTTACCTGTAATGTAAAATTGCCTGTAGCTTTAGAGCTTATTGTTGAAAAAGATGACAGAACCTGGAGAGTTAACAGCGCTGGAAGCTGTTAATAAGTAAAACATCCACCAAATGATACTTACAGTCTGCTATAAAGCTTTGTATTATGAAATCTCAGTAACAGTTAAACTCCCACAGAAAAATGATGAAAAAGCCTGTGGAAGAAAATATAAGACTTGGATGAAAATAGTCAATCTTACTATGTTTTGTAAATTACTGTACAAATTTCTTTTTGGAAAAAGATGTAATATTGTCTTCATTTTTAAATAATTTATTTTATACATATTGTGCAAATGTAAATAGCCTTGTAATTAATGTTCAAACCTGTATAAAATAGATATTTTAACTGTAAAACTGGTTTTGTCTAATGTTTTATTGGACCAAAGTTGTACTTTTTATTATGTGTAGTGTGTTCCTGGTTGGCAGTTCCTTTTTGGATGGCATGCGTTTTGATTTAGCTGCTTGTTTCATCACCATAACTGTAAAAGAATTGAACTGTACTGCATGCTTCACACAGCTCTGAACTTCTTTCCTTCAATAACTGATACCCGAACAACTGTAATATTTACAAAATCATATTTCATAATAGTCTGCTGTTGTAATGCCATACCTATGAATTCCTATACTGAAAATATTTTTGTGTAAAACAAAAAACCCCTTTTGCTCTTATATGGTCTCATAATAGAGCCTATTTTTTCCAACAAAATGCCTTTGAATTAAAATTCTTAAATTGTATATTGTCTATTTTAATATTAATCTATGGAAGGGATATGTAAATAGTTGTAAATATAATATTTAATAAATTTTATTGGTCATGTTATTCGCTGGAATTTCTTAAACTTATTAACACTTGACACATCAAAATTTAGTATTCCTGGAATATGTAAAGAGGCTCAATGAAAAAAAAAAAAAAAAAAAGAAAAAAAATACCTGGTGTGGTGAAATTTAATGCTTTTTTATTCTTAGTACTGTTAATGAGCAGACAGTTAATTATTTATGACCAGGAGGTTACAGATGTTCATGAAAAAGATTTGTTACCCTCCAGTCCGTGAATTATTCAAGAATGCTTGGTATCTGATGTCTGTGAAATTATTTCTAAAAGAAATGAGGCTTGTGCAGGAGACCTTGTTACCCAGAAAAGAGGTTTTAAGTCCCTGGTTTGAACTGATTTTTAATTACTAGATGAATTACTACAGAGGACTTAATGCTTGTGCTTGTGTGAAGGGCCAGGGTGCCTTTCCTGGGGCAGAGAACAAATGGGCAGTGAATAGGAGACTGTATGGACAACAGGCTGCACATCACTCCTAGTACCAGTCAAGAACAAATAGTTAACTCGAGCATAGTAAATTAACGTGTAGTTCCTGCCCTGTAACTTTTTTTTCCACTTCTAATTTGCTAGGTATCTCTGGAAGGAGGATTTGTTCCTGCTTTTATTACAGGCATAATCTTCCTGACATCACTCAGAATTGAAAATGTGCTGAGGAAAAGGCAAATTTCTTCTGAAAGCAAAATATTCTTCTGAATGTAGCTGTAAATTTTTTTAAATGCTGCAGAAATCTGTACTATCTGCTTAAAAAGACACAGCAAAATGGATAAAGCTGCAGGGTGTTAACTAGTAAGCACATACAAGTTACTTCCATCAGATACTTCTTAGAGTAATAAAAAGCAACGTACACTGCTGGAAGTGGGAGAAGTATGAGGTGAACAGTTAAGAGTGTTGCAGAAAGGAAAGATAAACTGTGTGTTGGCTGTACGAGAAAATAAGCTGGTGACAAAAATACTTGGGATGCAGGAGACAATAAAAGAATAATGATGTCCTGGCTTCTGGGTTTTTTTTCCCCAAGTTTGCTGTGTTATTTAAGGACACACTAATGTGGATTTCCCTCGAACAGAATGGCGGGAGCTGTAAGGGGGGAAAGGAGGGATGAGGCGAAATACAGCAGTAACTCGTTGGGGCGATGGTCCTTATTTCCCTCGCCAGGAACTCGCCGTCTCCTGGGATGACCTAGGGCTGCTCTGAGTTTCTGGGTACCAAGTCAGGTTCCTCCCGTGTTTTTCTTCCAGGGACCAAACTTGTTTTCTTTATCCCTTGGAGCTTGGCACGTAGGAGGATAAAGCCGCTGCACAGCCGGTGTTTTCGAGGTCCTGGTCGAGGTTGTCCGGATGTCCCTGACCTCCCCCGGGTACCTGTGCTAGTTCTCAGGCTTCGGCAAGTCAGTTCATCGTGGGACTCGAGTTCGGCAGGCTGCTCCTGGGGCTTCCAGCGGCGGCCCTCCCCATTCCCTCTCCCGTCTCCCTCCCTGCCGGGGATGCTGCCCCAGGCACCCTCTGCCTTGCTTGCCGCAGGAGAGGGGCTCCCGCGCCGGTTCTCCCGGCTTGACTTCCCTCTCCACAGGACCCCTGAGTTTCTCCCTGCTCGCACTGGGGGGCGGGGGGATGCTGTGCGGAGGAGAAGCCCCTCCTCAGGCAGGCGCCTCGCCCCGGTCCCGGCCCCTGCCGCCGCCTCCTGCTCCTCCCGCCCGGCTCAGCGCAGGGGCGGAGGGTCCCGGGGGGAGGGTCCCGGCGCCTGACGGTGCCCCGAGGCAGGCGGGGCGATGATGCGAGGCCGCCGCCTCCGCGCTGCCT